>VZRZ01005125.1:21172-33828 GCA_013398175.1 Climacteris rufus | reverse complement strand
AAGGGCAGATCACTGGTCTAAGGGATGCGAGAGCAGGTCCCTCGTCCCACCCGGTGCCCCGGCAGCCCCGGGACAACCTGCCCGGCCGGCCCCGCTCCGGCAGAGCCTCCCGGCCGCTCCCGGCTCCATCCCCGGCGTTCCCGGCTCCATCCCCGGTCGCTCCCGGCTCCATCCCCGGCCGTTCCCGGCTCCATCCCCGGCCGCTCCCGGCTCCATCCCCGGCCGCTCCCGGCTCCATCCCTGGCCGCATCGCTCCCCCCGCCGGCCGCTCCGCGCCGCTGCCGCCGCCGGGGATGGGGAGCGGCGGCGGGAGGAGCAGAGGGAGGAGCAGGAGGAGGAGGAAGAGGAGGACGCGCCTCTCCCACTTTCGGGGACAGAGGGATTGCCTCTTCCCTCCCTCCAGGCCGCCCGCAGGGAGATGCATCCCCCGGAGTGTTTTCCGCGGCGTTGTCTCTTCACTGGAGGTTGGGCAAGTTTTTACTGAATTTGCCCATCTTTGAAATATAGAAGAGATTTTAAGACAAAGGAATGCTCGGCAGTGGATATGGGCAGTTGGGAAGCTGCTCCACAATCCGGAGCAGGGCAGAGGGGTGGAGGTGATCCTGGCACTGGGGGACCCTCCCTGTGCCAGCCCCATGATGAGATCCCCCCCCAGCAGCAGTTCTGGCTGTGCTTCAACTGCTGTGAGAGAGACCTGTGTGTGAAATTCCCGCTGGGAATGGTTACTCCATCAATCCCACCACGCTGGGTACCTGAACACGGGGCAAAGCCCTGAGTTATGTGATTCCATCTTCCTTTGCAGAGCTGATTGTAGCTAATGAGACTTGAACGTGTGAGAAATATCAGCTTGCACACATGGAGCTCAAGGGAGTGACATGAAGTTGTGTCAGGTGAGGTTTAGGTTGGATATTAGAACAAACTCCTTGACCCAGATGGTGGTCAAGCATGGGAACAGGCTCCCCAAGGAAATGGCCATGGTTCCAAGCCTGTCTGAGTTCAAGAAGTGTTTGAACAACATTCTCAGGCACATGGTGTAATTCTTGGAGTTGTCATGTGCAGGCCCAGGAGCTAGACTTGATCCCTGTGGGTCCTTTTTAACTCAGAACTTTCTGTGATTCTGTGCTGTAGGATGGGTTTAATCCTGTGGGTTTCCAGTGTCACTGTTAGCTAGAGTAGAAACAACTCCAGGGCCAGCTGCACCTTGCAAACAGTGAGCCTTGGAGTCCAGGCTGTCTCCAGGTGTGTGACAGGATGAGTCATGGTGATCCCTGGCTTGTCATTTTTCTGCATCACCTGCATTTTGAATATTTAAGCCACAAACCTCAAAGCAGTATTTATGCCACAGTTTGTATTTCCTACAAAAGTAAGGGTCAGGAACACAGACAGAGAAGTACTAATCTCTACACAAAATCTTTGTCTGCCCCATCATTCCTCTCTGGAATGCAGGACACAGCTCAATGAGTAACTGCACAGAAATGAACCATCTCTGCAGATTCACTGTAGCACTCAGGTCAGGCTGATGCTGGTTTTGGACCCAGCTCCCTCTGTTATTTTTCTATTTCCTTTTTTTTCAGGTTTGCAAACTGTGTCCTCAGTCAGCACTAACCACAGGGAGAATTTCCACTTGGAAAGTACAGGCGGGTTTCTTTGCTGCTGTGCAGGCACAGGAAGGCTCAATTTCAGCTGCAACAGGGAAAGGGCTGTTCTGTTCCACCCTTGCTGACTGTCTAGGTCTGAAAGCTCAAAGAGGCCAGCTTATTCCTCAAGTCCTGACATAACCCCTCATATGGGATTTGCCCCAAGGCAGTGAAATTCCAGCCTTGATACTTCAGGCTGTGACCTTTGAAGGGTTAAGGGAGCCTCAGCTTCAACCTCCTGAGATTATTCTGATGCTCAGCTAAAGCCAAGGCAGCTGCACTTGTAACAGCACTGAGTTGGCTCCTTTGGGCTCTGCCAGACTGCTGGGACATGAGAATTGTCTCATGGGAGGGGACATGGCCTTCGAGATGGATCACTTCACCTTCCAGAGCAGCTCTCCTGGTGCAGCCTGCTGGCTTTCCTGAGCTTGCTGGTACTTGGAGCTGCCTCCTGCACGGGAGGGGAAGGCAGAGGAGAGGAGGGCTGGAAAAGCCTTCTCCTGCACAGGACTGAAGCTCCTATGTCTGTTGGTGGCACTGGCAGGGGGGCTGGAGCTGGGAGAAATGCAGTGCATCTCAGTGGAGGAGTGGAGCAGTTTCTGGCTGAGAGGGAGTAACTGGAAAGCAGGTTTGCACAGGATGGCTGAGATCCTCCAGCCCCTGCCTGTCTTCCTGTCCTCTCCCCTGCCCACACCTTCTCTTGACAGCTCTCCAGGCCCAGAGGTGAGTCACATCCAGCTGGATCTTGCAGGGGTCATGGGCAGTGGTGCCCCTCTCTGTGTCAGGTCTGCCAGTTCTCAGGGCAGGCATTCGCTGTGACTCCACTGAGAACCTCCTTTGGCTGATAGCCCTGGGAAGCAGTGTGGCCACGTGGAATGAGTGTTGTGGTTCAAGGCAGGGGTGGAAACCCCTCACCTGGCCCCTCTGGGCAGCAGCTTTGCCACTGGGGTCAAACACCTTGGCAATACAGCTGTGAAGGGACTGCCTCTGATGGGATCTGCCCAGGGCTCTGCAGCCAGGGGTGACCCTGTGCAGGATCTGACCCGACAGCTCTGCTGGGAGCACAGCACATCCTGCAAGGGGCTGTCAACAGGGGCCTCCCAGCTGAGCTGGAGCTCTTGCAGCTTGGCTATTTTTAGCCCATGCAAATGGTGGTGTTTGTTTTCCTAATGTTGTGCCTTATTGCTTTTCCCAGGGATTTTATTGCTGATGAAAGCAAGGCCCTGAGAGCTGTGTGAGTGTCTGTGCTGTGCTGCAGTGACCCTGTCTGCCTCCATCACTCCAGCTCCATCTCCATCTGCCCACATGTTCCCTATCCAGTATTCCCCAAGGAGCCCATTTACAGGGATGGGCTGTATTGGGCAGAAGCACCTCAGCTCACCTTGGACCAGAATCTTCCCTAGGGCTGGGATACCTGTGATACAGCTTGAACACATGCATGAGGTTGGTGTTGAGTGTGCAATCCCCCTCTTCAGGATGGGATGAAACAGAGGAACATTGCAGGCTTGTTTATTGTCAGTGTTTCAAATCAGTATTTTTTATTACAGAGACTCATCAGGTTGCTCACACTGTGGCAGGAATTTAATAATATAAGGCACGGGGAACATTCAGAGGTAAAAAAAGAGTTCTCAGCCTGTGAGATTGAACCATCACTTTGCTCCTGTCAGGACCCTCTCTATAAAGCAACATCCAAATACCTTCTCCCTTCCATCCCTCTCATGCCTTAAATCCACAACAGGATAAAAATATCATAGCCTTTCCTTCGAGCATGTGGCAAACACGCCTCTCTCTGGGCAGACATGTCCCTTCCAAGTCTGACACAGCTTCCCTGGGAGAGCAGGGTTCCTATTTAAGCACAGCCAAGGAAGTGCTTGGAAGTGGGTGGGAAGTGCTCAGGGGCACTGTGATGTGGGGAGTGCCAAGAGCTTTATCTCGGCTACAGCAGAATCGCAAGCTCAAGTGAGCACGCACCCCCGGGGAACAGGCGCCCGCACAGAAAACACGACAGCAGTGTGGCCATTGAGTGATGGTAAAGCATTAGCACTTTCAAACCTTTATTTTTCCAGGGGATTTTACAGGATGGGATGCATTTCATCTGACTTGTTTTAAATTTTGTGCGCTTCCCTATTCGCTTGTTTGATTCGTCCTTTTTTTGTGCCCAGTAATTGCTAAATTCGAGCCCTGGGAATGGTGGGGAGGAAAAAAAAAACAAACTCAAAAACCTACCACTCTCTATCTTTCTCACCCCTCTCCATCCTCCCTACCACGAGCTGGGTGGCCACAATGTCACCTGCAGCTGCTCTGCTTGAGAGCCCAATCCTCCTACATCCTCTGGCTCTGCCTTCCCTCGCTGGCATCTGTAAGTGGGGTGGTGAATCAGCTGAGAGGTTTTTGCATCTGATGTGTCCAGGAATGTGCTGTTAGTGAGAAGTTAAGAGCAGTGGATCCGAGAGCAGATCCCGAGACAGCGCAGATATTTTGGACAGGAACAGTCAGTGGCAAAGACACACTGGAGAGAGAAAAGGCTGGTGAGAGCATGTGGAAACAGCTGGGTGAGTAATCTAGTGGTAATAGATAAGGCTATGAACGAGGACTGTTATTTCTCTTAGCACCGTTACTACGTATGTTTAGACCTATATTAGCACCTTGTTCCCAGGGAAAAACAACAAAACAAAAGCGGTTCAAAAACCAAAGGAAGTGGGAAGGTTAAAACATGACAAAGTTGGCAGCAGAGCAGGAAGCTGAGCATTTAGATCACAAGATCCTTGTCGATGTCCTCTGTGGAAGGAAAAGAGAGAGACAAAGTCAGGAGATGGATGCTGCCAGGATCCCACTGTTCCTGTGATCCACCCTCCCCACTCCCCCCTGCCTTCCCTCACCCAGGATGGGTTTAATGCATTGCTCCATCCAGAGTGGGGACTCCGGGGGTGCTCTTCAGTCTCCCCTCCACCCCCAGTCCTGCCCCCCTCAGTACTTACGCTCCTTGATGCCAAAGCAGCTGGCCCACTCCTCCAGGGCGATGTACTTGTCGTTGTCCAGGTCGCAGGCCTCGAAGAAGCGGGTGGTGCAGTGCTCCATGGGGATGAGGGGGGCACGGAGCGGGGCCAGCTCAGTGTGGGACAGGTACCTGCCCAGGGGACCGCACGGTCACCGGAGGGCAGATGCTGGCCCCAGTCTGCTCTGACTGCTGTCCCAGTACCCTCCCAGTATCAGCCACTGAGTGTCACGAAGGTCAGGGACTGGTGTGACCTTTGCAGCCAGCTGTGCTGGTCACCAAACAGCCACCAGCTGGGGGTCCCTGCCAGCTGCCCCCACCCCAGGGGTCTGTGTGTGTGATCACTCCCATGCCCATCTCCAGATCACAGCTAAGCCAGCAGCTGCTATCTCAGCTGCTGAAGTTATCCTGGGGCCTTTGAACTGAGATATTTTAGGGAACTATTATAGAACAGTAAATCGGAGAAGATAGAAACTCCACACCCAATGGAGGTGGGAGCAGCTGGGGCTGGGGGAGGCCCCTCTTCCTGTAGAAGAGCTGTTTCTAGGGGGCAAAAATGCCTCTAGCCCAGCCTGGTTAGCCACAACCCCTGCAAGATGTGCCTCTGCCACCACCCACCCACTTGTGTCACATCTCCAGCCTGCCTTGACACCTTCTGCTCCCAAATCACCCTGATCCTCAGGCAGGAAAGGGTCCTGGTGGGGTCTCTGTCCTGCTCTGCTGACACTCACCCATCAATGGGGTGCTGGTCCAGCTGCCCGAACTGCCAGTGCACGGGGAAGATGTACATTTTGTAGTTCTTCTCAAAGTCACGGGCCAGGAGCTCCACAGTGTGGTCACCAGCCTCCAGGCGCTTCTCATTCTCATGGATCTTCTTCACCTGCCATAGGAGAGGTCAGGGAGACCCTGTCAGCAGGGAAATGGGGTGCACAGGGACCTCGAGTGGGTCTTTACGGGGGGTTCCACAGGTTATTCTGGATGAGGTTTCTGTCTGTGGCTGGGCTCTGTTGGAGGGGTGAGCTCCCAGCCTCCCTCCCCAGTCCCTCACCTTGAGTTTCTGCTTCTCGGTCAGCAGGTTGTTGTCCTCATCGCGCTCGTACAGGGTGATCAGCACGTTCTTGAGCCAGTCCCGCATGCGCAGGGGGAACTCGGTCAGCTCTGTGTCCAGGCAGGCAGGGATGACTGCAAGTTGTACACAGTGGTCACTGCAGTGTCTGGACATGCAGCCCCACAGCCTGGGCACGCAGCCCCAGTGCCCTCCCACCTCATCCCCGAGCCTGCCTGGACCTTTGCTCTCCCTCAATGAACCTGGGGGCTGTGCTTGGCTTAGGGGTCCCCTCGTCTGAGGGATTGGCTCCACCTACATTTGCAAGGCCCAATGTAGTCCAGGTGCAGTTTGTGTCCCTTCTTGGTTCCCTCCAAGGTGCACTTGGTGGCAAAGAAATGGCAGGAGGAGTCATAGGTCTTGTTGTCGGTGCCACAGACCTGCACAGGATGGGGACATGCTGCGTGAGAGGCAGGGAGAACCTCCAAACGAGGGGTTTAACCTTTTTCCTGGGGTGGGCAATCACCACCAGACAAGGCCACATGGGGACCAGCCACCCTGACTGTCTCCAGCCTTCACCATCTCTGGCAAGGCCCATGTGGGTCCCTCCCCACTCTGGGCCATGAAGCAGCTCCTGCCCTCACCTGCTCGAAGACGCCAGTGGTGGCGGGGCAGCTGGAGGGGTCCTGGCACACACACATGGGCGAGTTGTTGTCATCCACCTCGCACACCTTGCCGTGCTTGCAGTGGTGGTTCTGGCAGGGGTCTGGGAGCAGGAGGGGAGCAAAGTCAGCGCCAGCCCCATCCTCACCTCCCACGATCTGCCCAAGGCATCTCAGCACAGAGGGAAGACAGAGACTTCACCAGGGACAGCCTGCAGCATCTATTCTTGCACTGGGAAGATGTGAGGGTTTCCAGAAGTCCATGTTAGCCCTCAGGCTAATCCTGGACTCCTTTCTGTAGCCACATGCAATGGCTTTTCTGTTGTAAAAATGGGCTTACAGAGCCCAGTGCTGGAAGAGGCCATGTACCTCTTTTGCTTTTAATTGTGCATCCAAGCTGGCATTGTTCTTGTGCTACAGCCCATCCCAAAGGAGCCCCTCACTGTTTGGGGTGGCTAAAGCTCCCCCACGCAGGGAGGGGATGATGTCCCTGCCAGCTGGAGGGCAGGGGAAGAGTGACTTACTCTCTGCAACAATCTCCTCTACATCCTCTGTGGGTTCCTCAAACTCTCCCACCTCCACCTGGACAGGATTGGCCCCCACGGGTTCCTGCAGAAGAGGTTGATGTCTCTGCTGTGGGTGCACACAGAGCACAGCCCCAGCTCCTGGGGGGCACTGCTGCCCCCATTGCTCCCCAGCACTTTGGGGATGCTCTTCCCAGAGCAGTGGGTGCTGAGGGGATGGGTGAGGAGGGGCAGAGTCACCTACCTCTGTGGTGGGATCTTCGATGACCTCTGTCTCATCAGGCAGAGCCTCCTGCTGCAGGGGAAAAGGCCCATGAGGGGGGTGCATGGGGCAGTCCCAAAGGGGGTGATCCACTGGAACAGGCAGTAGGGCCACCCTCGAGTTGCCTCCCATCCCTCAGAACTTTATTTGTTATAAAAGAAAAGCCCCATCAGCTACTCCAGATGGACAGCCCCGACAGCAGAGGCTCCGCTGTCTCCTGCACTTACCGGCGCTGCCAGGGCTTTGCCTGCCAGGCAGAGAAGGAAAAAAATCCAGGCCCTCATCTTTCAGCAGACCTTGAATAAAGCAGAGGAAAAGGAGGGATGAGGAAGGAGGCCACTGTGTGCTGCTGGGCTCCAGGCTGAGCACTCAGACACTTAGAGTAGGGCGTTCTCTCCATTTCCTGCCTCGTCTGTTCAGTATTACAGACACACATGCCGGCTTTTCTAGCCAAAACCTTGGGCCAAATCATGTTTCCAAGATAAATTCTTTTGATTTTGCAAAATGAGACAGTGGGGTTTAGATGTCTGTTGCTCTCCTGGATGCCTTTAGAAAAATCAGTCAAAATGGCTGTTCCTCTTTCCTTCTCTGGACAGTTTTTTTTTTACCTATCCCCCCACATTTTGCATGTTAAAAATCCCCTCATATGAGTCCCAGGTACAAGGAATAAAACTCTACTATCTTATTTGTCAATCAGAGGAAAAATGAAAGTGGGGGAAGGAAAGAGATAACAGAGAGACAATGAGATAGGGTACTTGTGAATTAAATCCTTTAGAAAACCCCTTCCCACATGGACACAGACATCCTTAGGGATGTCAGAGACCAGTCCCTCATCCCCAGCACCGCAAACTGTTGGGGTCTCTACGATTGTTTTTCCCTTTCCTGCTCAGACCTGCAGGTCCCCATACTGGGTTTGTGGGATCCAAGACACTTTGGGGTTGTGTCCTGCTGGGAGATGAGCTCCAGAAGGACGAGCCCTTTGCACCCTCCTGGTGCAAAGAGCCTCTGTGGGATGAGGCAGCCCAGCTAACACCGGCTGTGATGTGAGCCAGGAGGAGAACGCAGCTGGTGACATCCCCCTGGCCTTGTCCCCCCCGGTTCCTGCTTGGCAGGGATGAGCCCCTCTGTGTGAGGGCAGAGAGGAGCTCAGCTGGCCGCTTAATATGCCAGTGGCATCCCCGTGCTGACAGCGAGGGCTGCCCGCTCCCTTCCGCCCGCGGGGACTGTGAAACAGCCCCGTTCTCTCTCCCTGCCAAGTCTGCTCCTGCCTCCCTTCCGCTGTCCCTCCTCCGCTCCACCTGCGTGGCCGGGGCATCACCGCCCCGGGGCCAGGGGAAGGGAGGGGTTTGCTGCGACAGACAGCGCTGGACAAGGCTTCTTCACCTCTGCCAGGATATCTGATCTGCCACAGCATCCCTTCCCTTCCTCCCCATGCACGGCAGCTCTCTGGGTACAAACCACACCAAGGCTGTGCTGCCAGGACACCAACCAGGCTGGGCTCTGCTTCCTAATTTAGTGAGGTTTGGCCACGCAGAGAAAACTCTCTTTGCAATCTCGGTACCTCACCCAGCCCCCAGTGGGGGTGTCTGTGCAAAATCGGGGCCAGGGCACAGAGGGCAGCTTCCCTGGGGTGTCCAAGGGCTGGGGACACAGGGGAATGCTGTGGTGCCATGAAGGACCTGCGGCAGAGGAGCTGTGCATGGGGGTGATGAGCAGTTTGGTCTCTCCAGGCTGCAGCTGAGCAGCTCCCTCCTCTCCTGCTTGGTATGAGCTGTCCCTTCCCGTCGCCTTGATTTGTTCTGGAGGCTACTGAGAGCTCTGCCAGCATTTGCCAGGAGAGATCACTGGTTCTTCACTCCTGGAAGGGTTGTTTGGGGAGGGAGGTGGAAAAGTACTGATGATTCTGGTCATCTTCTCCCTTGCTGCTATCCCCTGGTTGGTGAAGGTTTCTCCTGGGCTTCTCCCAAGGGGCTTGTTAGCTTTGGAAGATGCTCTGAGGTTCAGTGATGCTCACTGGGCAGTGCCCAGCCTGGAGGAGAGGGCAGTGCATGCACATGTGGAAGATGGCATTCAGAACCCAACGCCACACCAAGGCTATCTTAGATCATTTCCCCAAGCTTTCAAAAAGCCTTGAATTTCAAAGTCTGGGCATTCAGTAAGCTGGGGTCAGGGAATTACATGTGTGCTGGGAGCCAGCAGACAGCTGGAGCTGCCAGTGTTGTGTTTGGAGGAAGAAGGAGCACGAAAAAGTCTGAGCAAACAAGCTCTGCAGAGCTGTCTTGTGCCATAGATGGTAAAAGAAGTTTATTTGAAAAACAACATCCTTTTGGAGGCAGAGCCTGTGCAGGGAGGACATTGCAGTGTCTGTGAGCCCCTGGCTGCAAAGGCACGGTCATTCCTGAATGCCTGGTGGTCAAAAGTCCTGAAATAACATCTCAGGAACTCTGCACACAGAGTTGCTCCATCAGAATAAGATGGGCTATGGGCCAGTCCCCCTCTGTGTGGAGTGACCATAGTCCTGCTATCCAAGAGGATGCTCTTTGGAGCTGGCAGCTGGGCCACACCATGAGCTCAGCATCCATCCCCCAGCTGGAGAGACTTGGGAGGATCCCTGCGAGGGGCCCTGCACTGGGAATGCCTGGCACTGCTTTGCAAGGGCCCCATGGAGGGCAGAGGGCAGCATGGGGGGTGCAGCCAGGGGGTCACTTTGGATGGAGGAAAACAGGACAGGGAAAAAGTTTTTAGCAAGCAGGGACTTATGTCCTTCTGTATACTAAAGGAATCACCAGACACCACCAGCACTTTGCAGTATGCTGGAAACCAGCAGAAAGGGCTGCTGAATATAGAATAAGAGAAGCTCCATGGTCACCACCCTCTCCCCTTCTGACTGCTGTGGGTTGAGGACACAACAAGGCACCCATGGGCTGTGCAGCCTTTCTAAGGCTTGAGCCCTGTTGCATCCTACATGGGTACTTCAGCTCCCAGTCACTCTATAAAGAGAATCTGGGCGCTCCCACAAACCCCTCTCAATGGTTCACCTTTCCAGCATAGCCCTCAGCCCCAGCTGTTTGTTGCATTTTGCAGCCATGCCCCGAACAAGGAAACCAGGGAGCATAGAGAGGTCCGAGGCTGACCCTCAGCACCTCCACAAACTCAAAGCAGGCTGCTCTGGGAAGCTCTTTGCCATGCTCCCCGCAAGGCTGTTGCACCATAATCAGTTTCTCCTGATGGGGAAAACACCCTGCAGCTATGCACAGAGGAGAATCTGTGCCCCTGGGGTCTGTGGATCCCTCGTGTTTCCTCCCAGCCAGCCTGGGGGCTTTTGTGTGTTGGGGAAGGACAGGGACCAGGCGGGTGTAGCCTCTGGAAGAGGCTCCATGGATGGTGGAGCGTGGTCCATGTGGCGCTGGCCCTGTCCAGGGTTGCATAAGCCCTTTGGGATGCCACGTTAGCGTGGGGAGGAGTCTCTGCCTGGCCACTTTGACAGCTCCTCCCCGAGGCCACCGGGCTCACCCCAGCTGCCACCCCTGCTAACCCAGGCAAGGGGCTCCACTGCCACCTCCCACTGCAGCCACAGAGAGCAGGAGTGGGCAGTGGTTGGGCAAAACCTCTCCCTGCCTGCACGCCAGCCCAGCCACGCAGGAGGCACCACCCAAGCAGCAGGGTCTCCTGCACCCACCTTCCCTCTGCTCACTGCTGTTCCAAGGCTCTGAAGGGTCTATGTGCCCCCACCTCACACTGACTGTAAAGGCAAAACTGACCCAGAAAAAGAATCTGCCAAACCCCACTGTGGCCACAGTTTTCAAGGTGCAGATGGGTGACCAAGTGTGACCCCCACAGAGACACAGCGCCAGGGCTGGGTCCCAGCTGCCTGGCCCTGACTTCCCTATGCAAGCAGGACCCTCTGAGCTTTGCTCAGCAGCCACTCCCAGGCTAAAATTCCATTTGAAGCCAGAGTTGTTTGCGTGAGTCCCCATAAAGCTCCCTGCTGAACAGGTCCCTGCGTGTCTGGTGCCGGCTCACCCAGATGTGCTGCAGCTGCCCGGGGTGCCTGGGGAGCAGGGCAGAGCACTGGGCAGAGGCCAGCCTGGCTTCTGCCACCTGCACAGACCCCTCTCACTCAGTCTGCAGGCTCAGAAAGCCACACAAGGTTTAGATGGAAGTGAAATTCTCTTTCTTTAGCACACACACACTCTCCAAGTAAGATATGGGGGGAAAATATCTATCTACCCCATCTGCCCATGCAGAGTCACTACAGACACGTCTACACCACAACACTGTATGAACCAATTCCCTGTGCAGGGAGCTGATTGCATTTGGAAATGCTCCAGATCTTACAGGGCTTATTGATAACAACAGCAAGAGCCCAGTCCCATCACAGGTCTGTGCTGGAGCTGTCATAGTTTCTCCAGGTTACAGGTTAAATCCATCATGGAAAATTAAACTAGTACCAAGAAAAGTGCATGGATGAGCTGCGGGCTGCAGGCAGCAGCTCACAGATGAGCCCTGTGCAGACAGGTGAGACAGGATTTTGCTGTCCTGCCCGACCTTTTTCTTTTGTGTGGACTGAACCCAGGTCAGTGTCAAAAGCAGCTCGGATACTTCTGTGCCGGGTGCGGGAGGTCCCTCCGGCTCCCGGGGCGTGCAACCAACACATCCCGCACAGCTCCACACAGGAGGGAGAGAATAAACTGTCCCCTAAATACTCTGCAAAAATGCAAACCATCTCCAAAGCATTCCCTGCACTTGCCCTGCCACAGCCGCCCTGGCGATAACAGGTCCGACATCCCTCCGAACAGAGATCCCAGAAAAGGTTTCCATGGGAGCCGACATTCCTCTGGGGCTGAGTCATGGAAGAGAGAGTTGGGGAAGGAGGGGCTTGAAAAAAAAGTTTGAAAAGTTTATTTCTGCTCTTCCCCCTCCCAACGCCGCCCGCATCCCTGCTCCTGCCGATGTGGCAGACAATGGCTTGGCTTTGGCTGCTGCGCAGGACGCAACAGCCTTTGATCGCCACTTAAAACTCTCCCGATCCACCCTAACAAACGGCTGCAATTAACTTCTGTGCTTTTGGAGGGATGCTGAGTTTTTGGGCTGCTTTAAGTTGGTGGCCTCTAAAGACTCGGCGTACTGGCGACATTCCCGGTACCGCCGGTTGCACTCCGACTTGAAACTCCTGCCTTTCGGTTTGGGTGGGAATTCAGCCCCCATCCTGTTAAATTCCCTTTTTTTNCCAAATAAGTATAGGGGAAGATTCCTTTTTTTTTTTTTTTTTTTTTTTTTTTTGCCTGGATGCAACGGAGTGGAGCTTTCTTAGATAAGGGACACAAAGAGCAGAGTTAGACTGCCACGGAGGTCACGTTACCGGGACGGGAAGGACAGCGGCTGCCTTTAAAGGAAACAAGCCCTTGTCTCTTCTGCATGGACCTAAAATTGTGCCTGACTGAACTCAAGTTCTTAAAACTTAAAAAAACACCCCAAAGAGCTTTGTTCCTCCTCTCCTGCAATCTCCGTCTCTAACAGTCGACCAGCCG
>VZRZ01005125.1:0-21111 GCA_013398175.1 Climacteris rufus | reverse complement strand
AATTTGTGTGGAAAAAAAAAACGGGTTGTTTTTTTTTTTTTTTTTTTTTTAAAGGAGAAATAAGACCGGGTGCACTGAAAAAAATAAAACCGCTGAGATGAAGCCGACAGCTCTCTTTTGTTCTACCTCTAGATACTGTGGTGAGTAAAACATCACCTGCCAACACACCTCAGGCTGGCAGTAGTGGGGACTGTTTGTAACTAGAACTGATTTTCTCTGCAGGTTGGTTTGATGTGCCCAGACCTTGGTCTCACAGATCTTGCTAAGGAACTCCCCACCAGCTGAAAACTCGGGGAAAAAAGGGAGGGGAGAGAAGGAGAGGAGAATGAGGGCAGGTTAAACCTTTACAGTCAGATGCCACCAAAGCATTAAAGCTCTGGCAGCGAATTTGAGTAAGAGACAGTTTAGAAGTGGAGATGCTGCAAAAAGGAGAAAGGCAAAAAAATCAGGAGGGGTCTGTAAATGCACCCCTTAGGGTGGAGGGCGTCCACCTCCCCATCCCGAGGGACGCACTGGGAGCACTGGGCACTCTCCGCGGGCTGGGAGAGCGGGACCCGGGCCAGGGACCGCCACGCGTGGGGCTGTGGGGACCCCGTGTCGGGAGGAAAAGCACAGCAAAGGCAAACGCGAAGCTCGGGCCATACCTCGCAGTCCCGGCAGCACGGCTGAGGAAATTTCAGGCGCTTGGACAGGCTGGAGGAATCTGCAAGTTTTAGAAGGAGGCAGGAGAAAGCCAAAGGGTGGGCTGGGTTTTCTGCTGCCTCTCCTCCGCCTCCTCCTCCTCCTCCTCGCTATCTTTCCAAATAGGTCTCTTCCTCTCCCCCTCTCCCCAGTGGGCAGTCCCTGAGGCCCAGCCTGGCTCCAGAGGACAGACCAGAGAAATCAAGCGGGGCTGGAGATCGCGGGGTCTGTGGCAGGGACGGAGCAGCCCCAGCGCAGCCTCCCCGCTGTCTCAGCAGCTGCCCGCAGCGCTGCCACCCGTGCTCGGTTCTCTGCCCCTCTCGGGCCAACAGCACGGGGGGATGGGGCAATGCCATCTCTCTGCTTGGTTTGTGCACCTCCTACACCCCGACCTGCTGCAATTATAGTGTTAAATGCTCTCATTTCTCAGCTCAGTCCCTGAGCTGGTGTTTCCCATCCTCAGGGGGATGCAGAGGAAAGCAGGAGAGTTCTCACTCCTCCACTGCTGCCGTCTGTGACTGCCTTGTGGAGAGGGAAAGAATGACCCAGAGAATGTGGAGAATTAAGACATATCTGAAATATGCTCTAAGTAGGCAGAGAAATGCTGGGCTGGTAGATGTGACTTTCAACAGACTGGTCTCTCTGCTGTGGTTATCGTCCAGCAGATCTGGACTGATTGGACCAAACCCATAGTCAGAACTGGCAGTCAGCTGAACTCAGTGGTCTCTTCAGACATCACTAAGTATTTTGACCTTGCAGATCATAAGTCAGCTGGAGCAGCTGCCCAGCCAGAGGCAGCCAAGCATCAAAGCTGTTTGGAGTTGAGTTTTCCCATCTGTTCCTCTCTATGCTCAGGATGAAAATCCAGCTCCTCTCTCCCTGCTTCTCTCCGTGGCTGAGAGGATTTGAGGTGCATCTGTTCCCCTGGCACCAGCATGGCCATGGCACTGCACTGCAAAGGAGACCCAGCAGCCAAAAATTGCTGCAGTTTGGGCATCCCTAAATAGTGTTTCCATGCCATACAGGGCTGTCCTGGGCCCTGTAGGTAATCTAGCTCTTTGCAGCTTGTGATCCTCCTGTGGCATCAAATGTCACCCTGGGGCTGCTCTCCCGGGGTTGCTGGAGAGATGGTGTAGCCAGCAGGACTGAGGACATCTGGGCACCAGCAGTGTGATTGTGGATGCTGGGTGAAGGACACCCAAGACAATAGCAAAATTCAACATCGTGTTTTGTCTTGGCTGCCTGGGGGTTGGGTTCATTCCTCGTGACCACGTGCTGTCTTTGAGAGCGACTGACACGGACATGGGTGCTTAAGTCTCCCCACTGATGTCGCTGAAGATTTAGATGTCGGCACAGGAACTGCCCTGTGACAACCTCGGGGCTGTGCTGGCTCCTTGCTCTGTAGGATGCCTTTGTGTCTGTGGATCTGTATCATCTCGCTCCTCATCCGGCCTCGTGGCATTTCTGCTGCAAGGGAAGGATCAGATGTGAGACTAAACATCCCATGGCCAACAGGGAACAAAAAATAAACAGAACAGAAAGGGAAAGCAGAGGAGAAAGAGGGGAGGGGTTCATGAGAACCCATCATCACTTCCCGGTGAACTGGTCAGTCTCTGTGGTCAGGCAGCTCAGGAGGTGGTAGCAAAGAACAAGAGAAGAAAATCTTCTTCACCTATTTCTTTCCTTGGCTACACACTTCTCTAAAGTCATCCCTGTGTGCTGATATGTGGATATTGATATCATTCCAAGAGAAATCCATAAATACTCCATGTGACCCTCTCAGGTCCAAGTGGAGGCCAGATTTGTGGTGGTGTCTAAGACTCCATGGTGTCTAAGACTTCTAATGCAACCAACTTCTCCTCCCACCACAAGTGTCCACAGCTCCCAGGTGCAGCCCAGTGCCACTTGTAGATGCAGTTTGGCTCCAGAGGTCACACATCCCCTAAGCCAAAGTTTCATTTGCTTGATTCCTATCCAAAGAATTTCAGTTCCTGCTGTTGGATGCTCTCTGTGGTGGATTAGTCACGGCTCGCATTGAACTGTACAGCTGCTGGTTCTTCTCCTAAGGAAAAAAAAAGACATCTGGAAAAGATTTTAGGGAGGGAAAAAAAAAAAAGAAGAGAAAAGAAAAGAAACCACAACTTTTCTAACTGACAACGTGGCAATTGCTCAGTGCTCTGCACTGTAGCTGAAGCTAAGCTCTCTGCAAAGGGCTTAGACAAATGATAGTGCCACGGAGATAATTATAATAGGGATTTCTTTATGGATGTGGTGGCTTAGAGCCTGGTTTTGAGCAAAATCAAAAAGCAGTGATGCTTCACATCTGGAAATTGCACCAGTGAGCCCAGGGGGTGTGAGTGGGGGATCCTTGTGGTCCTTTGAGAACGTGGTGGGGACAGCCAGGTCCTGCATCTTGGGAGGGACACTCTGCCAGGAGGAGTGGGAGGGGGCTCACACAGAGGGGAAACAAGAGCCTGGAGCAACTGGCTCGCTCTTTAAACTCAGCAGCTTTAAAAAGCTCCAGAAATGACTGAAAACCTGTAAAGGAAGTCCTGGAAAGTCCTTTCCACTCTTATAAGGCTTAGTGGGGCCATCAAAAAGGAGATTTTGGTGTCAGGCTGCCAGGAGGAAAACTGGACCTCACACATGTTTAAAAGGTTGTCTTATGCCATCTGGGGCTCTGGATAGGCAGGAGATTGCCCAGGGGGCCTCATTAGCCTGGGAGCCCTGGCAGGGCTGCAGCAGGTCCAGCTCAGGCTCCTGACCAGGTGCCAGTGGAGTGCTTTGGGCACAGCAGATGAACCCCAGGCTCCTGACCAGGTGCCAGTGGAGTGCTTTGGGCACAGCAGATGAACCCCAGGGCTCCCAGCACTTGCTCCCCGCTCAAGTGACGGCACCAACTCCGATGGAAACAGCAAACAGGGCAAGACCCTTTGAGGCTTGAGCTCATTTTACAGCAAAGCCAAGAGGTCTGGAGGGATGAGGTGTGAACTCCAGCTAACCCCAGTTCAAAATCCAAATGTGTTCATCCTGTTTGAAGCCAGGTTGGGCAGATCTGGGCTGGTGCAGTGGAGAAAACCCTGGTGCTTTCCAAGAGGGGAACAATGCTGCTGTAAGAGATGGAGAAAAACACAACTGAGAAGCTTATGGGAGTGATATAAATGTGAATTAATAATCCTGCTGTCCCCTGCTCACAAATCTGTCAGTCTGAGAAGCCTTTCCTTCCCTCTGCTCTGGGAGGGATTCCCTAATGAGTTTTTCTCTAGAGGATGTTTCTGCATTAATTGCTGGTGGATGTTGTTGCAAAACAATGAACACAAAGTGCATATAAATAAACAGGATGCCCTGGAACCACTGTGGGAATACAATTTGCAAAGTCTTCATCCCTGGGTGTGTGACTGAAGGCTGAGCTCCTCACAGGTGCAGGGCAGTGTGGGGGAAGTCAATGGCTGCAGGGGTGGGAGCCCGGCACCCAGCTCAGGAACAGTGGAGAGTAAATGCAGAGCAGACAGGAATCTGCTTATCCCAGGGATTTCCCATCTCTCCTGCTCTTATGGAGTGTGTCAGCTGGAGGCTTTCTGTTTTCTTCCATTTCAGAAGCAGATCAGAGGCAGAAGGGCTATGCTCTCTAGGCTGGCACTGAGCAGATGCAAGACCACTGGAAGCACCATCAGCACGTGGCAGGATGAACCCAAACTGTTCTGGGAACGTGCCTGGGAGTGGCTGTCTTTGTCCTGCTTGGGGCAAGGAATTGATCCCAGTGGGATGGAGCTCTGCCCCTGGGCTCAGCAGTAGGACTGGTGCCTGGTTCAGATGGAGCAGGCTGAGGCACTGGGCTGCTGGTCAGAAGCAGGAGGAGGAGTGGATGGCTTTGCAGATTCTCAGCTGTAGTCCAGAGGCCAGCGGGGCAGGGGATGGAAAGCCAGCTGTGCATGGCTCTGCAGTGAGTCACGGCCTGGGACTGGCTGCAGAGCTGGAAAGCAGGACAGGCTGACTGCGGGATGTCTTGTTCTTTCCATGATGTGTGGGGGCTCTTCCAGCTCTCCCAGGGTTCTCTGGTCGAAGGCACATCCATGTCCCATGGGAAGGATCTCTACCTCTCAAACTCTCCCTGCAATTATCATCTCATTCACCTGGAAATGTGTGAGGCTGCAGGCTTGGGAGAAGCCTGTCTGTGCTCCATGAAACCAAACTGAGGCCAAAGAAACAGGGGACAAAAATCCATTGCCTTCCTCAGCCGTGGTGCAGGTTGGGAGCTCTGTGTGCTGCAGCTTCCCCTGCACTGCTTGAGATGCTGCTCATGGGCATCACATCTGAACACCCAGAGAGGGGAGTGGATAGAACCCCTCTGTAACCCCCTCTGTCCCTGTGGCAGAGCCCCCACAGCCCTGCCTGGAGACATCACACCAGGCACCAGCAGACAGGACATGTCCTCAGCTGGTTTGAAATTCCCAGGCACATCCAGCCTGGCTGAGTTTGGTCTCAGCCCAACACTTACAGTATCCAAAGAACCTCAGGAACCAAAAGGACTCTCCCTTGCTGCCAGGGGCTGTTCCTTATCAGTCCTGGCCATGGAGATGTTTTCTGTCTGAATTACAGTCAAGTGTCTCAGCCCAGCTCTGCTGTTGCTTGAGACCTTGTGCTGCAGTTGTGCCTGTGACTTGCAGAAGGTGGAATAAAACTTCCAAGGGAGTGAGTGCAGTAAATGCTGCTAACTCCAGGCAGTCCCACCTTGATCCTGGTGTTTACCTGCGATGCACTTTTGAGTCCTCTTGGGCCTGACAGATGCGGTTTGGCATCTTTTGAAGGATATGAATAGAACTGCTTGAGGAAATAAACAGGAATCCACTTTCAAGCCCCTGGGACATGTGGGGAGAGGGAAGCTCCTGGGCTGCAGGGGCAGCTCTTTTCCATGGAGAAACACAGACTAAAAGGCAGCTTTGATGGGAGTACCCAGGTGAAGCTGTGCCAGCTCCAGAACACCCAAATGCCATCTGGAAAGCAGTGGCAATAACCATGGGTGAGGAAAAGACCAGAAAGGCAAATTCCAGGGTTCACAAGGCTCTGTGGGGCCAGCTGCATTTGGGTTTTTTTGGGTCATGACTGTGAGGTCCTCTAAGAGAAGCTTGATTCTCAGAGGAGTTGGCTACTTACCCCACAATCACTGATAGTCAGACCCTTCTTACTTTAATCAGCCCCATAACCTGACATCTTAGGGAGGAAAGCCGCGTTTTGCCTGGGCCCTGTCTATGCTGGGAGCCCCTGGGTGGTTTGCTGGGAGCCCACTGAGAAGGCTTCCCTTTGGGAATGTGATGCAGTGGGCAGGCGGGTGAGTGTCCAGTGGGGCCAAGTAGTGATGGGGCAGAGCTGCCATGGGTTGGGATTGCAGCGGAGGCACAGCAGGCAGCAGGGTTTGGTGTCCTCAGCACACCTGGCTGTCCCCGGGAGCCCAGCAGCTGAGGACATGGGCTGTAAGCAGGGGCTGCTTTCTCTCCAGGCTCGTGCATTGCTGGAGGCAAAGAGGAGGAGGGAACGCTGGTCTTGGGGAGGACAAGGCACTGTGGTGACAGGCAGGCTGGGATACGCAGTAAAGTCTGGAAGGTTTAGCAGTTCCCCGTGGAGGCTGACAAACAGGGCTTTACTGTCCTCCTATCAACCCTCACTGCTGGCAAAACCCCATCAGAACAGCCCTGCTCCTGGCCAGCCCTGCCCTGCAGGACTCGGTCTGTGCACGGCTCGGTGTTCCCAGCTCCTGCCCACCCCTGCCAGCGGCACAGCCCCACATCCTGCTGGGACAGGAGCTGGACAGAGGGACCCCAAGAGGCCACATCTTCTAGCACTGCTCGTGGATGAACTATTACAGAATCCCTGGGTAGGAGTTGAGCTGTGCTGGAGCTGTGGCTGCATCCAGGCAGGGTACAGTGCCTGGGGTGCCTGGGCCACCCCCAACTAAGCCTCCACCCTGAGAATCCACATTTTTCTATGTGTTGCTCTGACACTTTCTGCTCGAGCTGAGCTCACTTCAGAACAAGCCCCAGCTTGAGACGTACCAGATAAAAGAGCCAGGCTGCTGGATGCAGGAGGCTCCATAAACAGGGTGTCCCTGAAAGGATACAAAGTGGGGTTGGTTTTGGCAATGTGCATTTGGAACGATCCTGTACAGAGGAAAAAGCAAGCAGCTGTGTGGTGTTTGGTTGCTGACTGGTTACACCACGACAGCCGGTCACAGGTAGCCTTAGAAGCTGGTAAAGAAGATATTAGGGGAGAAAGTAGGGAATAGTTTTTGACAGCAAGACTTTGGGGCAGGATGTCTTGGGATCCTGAGCCATCCCTGCCATACAGCACCCATGTGAAGGGATGTAGGGTCAGGCAGGCTGGGCTGGTATGGGCAGTGCTGGGAGCCACTCTGGGATTTTAGCATCTGGTGACTCTGGGAGTTACAAACACGGCCACTCCAGGCTAACACCAAGTGCGAGCACTGACCTGTACACCATCTCTGCTTGATGACTCCCTTCAAATCATCTCTGAGTGCACTCATGGACCACTCTAAGCTCCTCTGTCCAGTGTGGATTTTACTCTGAGGAGTTCAAGTTCCTTAAAATCTTCCTACCTTGAGCAATTCAGATCTTTATGGCCATGCATAAATATTCTGTTCCTTGCAAGGCCCGGTTGGTGGACGAATCATGTGCATCATCTGTGTGGAGCTTGATGGAATTTCACTGATCAGGGAGTAAAGGAAAGCCAAGAGGACATAACCCCCCCTTAGCTGGATGAAAATACAGCGGACACATGTGGGCAGAAAATACCTCGTCTCTCATTGCTTCAGTGTGATGAGTTCTGGGGATCTCAATTTAGCCCTGAAGCTTGTTTACTTCCCTTCAGAAACCCACCATCCCAGGGTTTGGCCGGGGTTTGGCAGGAGCAGTGCTGTGGGCAGTAGCTGGGCTGTGGGAAGGCTCAGGGCTGATGCTGCACTGTGTCTGTGGGCTTGGGGCAAGGGGGGACATGGGCAGCCCCAAAATAGCGAGGTCATGTGGGGCCCTGAGCAAATGCTGTGACTTTCCATCCTGTGCCTGGCCCAGGGCTGGGTCCCTCCCTCAGGACCTGCTGCTAAAATTAGCAGTGCTTCCCCACACTGTATGCCCTGCATATGTTACCAGCAGCTGTTTGAGGAGATGAAGGGACCAGAATCACGGTTTAAAAAAAAGCATTAGATTTGGAGAAGTCCATTCTAAGCTTCTATTTTATGGGAAAAGCAGAAAGAAAAAAATTCTTCGGTGAAATGGGGGCTCTGGGGGAGACACCACTGAACTATTTCCTGTGTGATGCTGCTGTGAGACTGCTAATGAACATTAATTGTGTCAGGCATCTGCAAAGACTAACCAGAAAACTACAGAGATGAGACACAAGCACTGCTGATTTCAGCCCCCAGTCCCTTAATTTCAGACTTGCCCAAAGTTACCCATGGCACCCTCTCTCCTATGCTTGCCTGTCTGTGCCACCCCAGGGAGCAAGATTGCCCAGGATTTACTACCAGGATTAATGGAGTGGATTTTTAATGGTATGAGCATTCAAAATATTCCGTTGTTCACGTAGGGGAAAAAGGTGGGAATTGGGAAATTCAGGAAACACCAGCTTTCTCCATGAGTGGGATGGTGCAGGAAACTGCCTGGGCTCCTCTGGAGATTACCAGCTGCAAAACAGGAGGGAGACCACACTGTGCTTTCAGATTATTGATGGCCATGCTGCTGGATGCAGGCAGCCTGCACCAAACCTACTGTGGGGATGTTCATCTATTCCCTTCCCTAATGCTCACAGAGACTGATAGAGCTGTGGGCAGTGAGGGCATCCAGGCAGCTGCTGAGAGAGCTTGGCTCCTGCCTGTGCCCAAGGGCTTCTTTCCTGCTCCTCTTCCCCAGGAAACTCTGCAGAATCATAGAAGAGTTTGGGTTGGAAGGGACATTTAAGAATTATCCAGTCCAGCCCCCAAGAACAGAGGTCCTCACTGCCTGAGGTGTGCCTGGACTGACATTGCTGTCATCTTGCTCATGGGCCATTCCTGCTGGTTTTTCTCCAAGGCATTAGAAACAGTGAGTGCTACCGAGGGAATCTGTGCTGCTTCGGTTCAGAAAGTGTGGGTGAAAAGGCTGGATGAAAATGACATCTGTTTCTCTGACCCCTCCCCAAATCAGAAAGTTCATCTGTCTGCCTGACTTTTTGGGAGCTCTGTGGAAGAAACAAAGGGAGGGACTGACAGGGACTGAGATCTCCTCTCCTGGCCCCTCTTTTTGCACCCACCAAAGGCCACATCTGGAGCGTGGTCCCAGCCTGACATGTCTGGGAGGGGACTGCAGGGGTAAGGTCTGCCCTGCAAACCTGGGAGTGCCTTTGCAGCTGGGACAGGGACACTTTCCCTCCTGCTCCCCATGCACTGTGGGGCTGAGACAGCCGGGGACAGAGGACAATGCCAGGCCTGGAGAGCAGTGCAGACACACAAACAAGTTTGCTTCTCTGGCAGGAATTGGCAACTCCTCTGTTGGGTTTGCAAATCTGGGAATAACAGCTGGAGGTTTTCAGTGTTGTCCCACTCTAGGGATGAATTTTAAAACCTTCTTGCATTGGGTTGGGTCTATTGTTTTCCATGGCAAAGAGCAGTTCATACCCAGCTCCCTTTGTCTCAAAGTGGCTCTTCAGCATTGATGCCAAGTGCAGCTCCTGCTGTTCCTTGGATCTCTGGGTGGCTAACAGGGAAGGTTTGTGGGCTTCTTGCAATGCCTGGGGTGCAGCTCAGTCCGTGCCATTCCACTGGCATGCTGAGACCCTGTTCAGAGGAGATGGAACAGTTCTCTGCCAGAGAGAAAGGAAGCAAGGGGATGGCAGGAGGGGTTTGGAGACACTTGGCTGAGATGATTTCTGTACTCCATATTTCTGGGTTTTTTCCCTCAGGACTTTTATCTTCAGCTGTTCATAGTGAAGGTGACCAGCACGAGTGGCAAAGGATGATTCATACCTGGGGATACACATCCCTGTTTCAGCACATGGACCCTTGGTGAGCAGCTCAGCACAGAGCACAGAGCCAGCACAGAGAGTCAGAGGTGGTCTCCTGCCTTCCTGTGCTTTCTTTGACTGTGCTTTGCCATATTTTGACCTCAGGGCAAGGCAAGCTTGGAGGGCTGCTCCTGAAACTGGAAAGCTGAAAACCCCCCAGTTGCAAAGCCAGCAGGGAGGACTCTGGATGTGCCACATCTCTGATTTTTTGGCCTCTTCCCTGGCAAAGGACAGGCTGAATTAAGAAAGCAAACGGAGAGGAAACTGTGGAGAAATAAGAGCGGCTCTGTGAGTCGAGGACACTCTGGACTCAGTCCCGTCCCAGTTGCCCTGGAAATTGGATCGTTCCCACCGAGCTGCCTGCTTTGCTGGCTGCTCCTGGGAGGGCACAAGCATGTAGCACTGGACAGATGCAGGGGAAGGAAAAAATAAAGGGAAATACAGATGCAAATGCTGGTACTAGGGTTTTCTCCACCAAAAGGAGACCCTTTGTCTTTGTCCCATGCCTTTGTGGGGACAATATATAATAATAATAACCAGTTCCCACCAGCTCAGCAGAGACCCAAAGGCAAGGCAAAAGCAAAAAAGGACTGTAGGCTCTGTTTGTAGAGCAGCACAGCAGAAGCCTGCGCTGTGGCTCGTCCACAGAGCCTGGGGCAGCCCTAGGAAGCCCAACCTATCCCCGGGCATCCCCACACTGAGCCCTGGAGACAGCCCCTGTCCCATGCAGACTTCTGATGCAATCGGTGGGATCACCCCGACAATAGCTGTGTGGCCTGGCTTTTTTGAAGCTGTGCACAACAGATTAAGCCCGCGGCCCCTGTTGTGATTGCCGGGCATTGTGCACCCTGCTGACATCGGCTTCTGCCGGCCAAGCTCTGCCCACAGCCCAGCAGGAGCTTCGGAGGGGGGGAATTGCTCCATCTGAAATCAGGAGGGCACTTGCACAGGGTGGATTCCTGTTCCATTCAAGCGTCTCCTTTCATTTACAAGGGAATGAGTTGTGTTTGTTGTTTTAACATCCTCTCACCCATCTGTTGAAAATGGGTGAGCAGGTCTCAGATGGGCTGAGAGAGACGCTCCTGCCCTGGGAATTTTGTACCAGCTGGGAACTGTGGAGAAGTCTGAAAGGCTGCAGCATCTCTCTTCTGGCTGTGTCCTGCTCCAGTGAACAGCACAGCAACCCACTGGTCTGGACTGGTGAAAAGGAAACGTGAACCCAGCTGTGCAGCACCCAGCAATGCTTTGGGACGTGCTCAGGAACAGGCATGATGAGCAGAGGGACAATAGCAGGAAGGGCCAGGCTGAAGGCTCCCGTCTACACAGACCAGTTTCCCTCATCCCTTCCAGGTGACCTGGGACAGGTCCATGTAGCAGAAGACTGACAGAGCAGATCTGCTCTCCCCAAGCAGCCAGGGTCCTTGCATCGTGTCCTGTGTATCCCACAGCCCTTCTGAGGGAGCTCCTCACTTTTCAGAGCTGCCTCCCACCCACTCCCTATCACTGCCCCACTGTGCCACCCCTGCAGCAGCTGTGGGGCTGTGAACCTTAGCACTCCAGAGCCCAATAAATTAAATCTTAGTCCAAAAGGGGCTTGGGCTGTCTTTTGCAAACAGAGGCTGCACAAAAGCTGCCTTTCTCCCTCTCGTTTGACTTTGTTTTCTCTCCCTCCCCATCTGCTTTTAGCCAAATGGTTGAATAGCTTCAGTATATACTGTGGGAGCCTAAAGCCAAAGGCTGGAGCATTGGGAAGGATGCAGAACAGCAGTGCCCTGTGGCCGCTGCCTTCCGGAGGGGCTGGGAACTGTTTGCTGCCCTTGCTCTGTAACCCAGCCTTGATCACCTTACTGAACCCTTGGAGAAAGCAGCTCCAAAAGAAAATATTTGTGCTCTGGCAAGCACACGTGTGCACATTTCCTGCTCTTGAAGTCCTTAATTAAGGCTGTTTTTTGTTTGTTTGATTTGTTGGGGGTTTTTCTATTTATGCTGCCACAGTCTTGGAGGGGGGAGTCTGTCAGAACCCTGTGTGTTTTGCTGTTTTGGATGGAGAGTCAGTCAGAACCCCGTGTGTTTTTCTGTTTTGGAGGGGGAATCTGTCAGAACCCTGTGTGTTTTTCTGTTTTGGAGGGGCAACCTGTCAGAACCCTGTGTGTTTTGCTGTTTTGGAAGCTTCAGTGTGGAAAGCTGCCAGTGATGGTCACACAGGGAATCTGCATGTATCAACAAGGGAGTTGAGAACCAGCCAGGGCCTTTGATTTTGCTCTGTATGGCAGTGCTGCATTGGGACAGCTCTGCAAATCACCTAGAACAGAGGGGCCTCATCCCAGCTGTGGCTTCATGAGGAGGCAGGTTGGGTCTTTGAAGACCTTATTGAAAAGATTCAAGACCAGCACATTTAGTTCAGAGAGACCACCAAGCTTTTTCCAGCCAGATTGGGAGCTTGAGTCCCTCTGAGGGACCACGTTGTCTGCACAGACATTCCACCACTTTGGGCTGAACACCCAGCCCAGGGCAGCCTCCAGGTCCAGCTGCACAGCTTTAGCTCAAAGAGCAGCTGCACAGGGCAGTGTTGCTGATGTTGACCCCAAAAGTGTGGGGGAATGGTCCTGCCCAGAAGCCAAACCTCAGTCACGGTGCTCATCCAGCTCCCAGCTCTGCCACTGCCGTGCCTGGGCTGCGAACAGGCAGGCGAGCGAAGGTGGAAGCCTGAGGTGGGTTGTTTCTTACAGCAAACATTTAAAAGCACAGTAGGACTAGAAAATCCCCATCTTTTGGTAATGAATCCCCCGTATAACCGTCTTAACAGCCAGACACGACACGCCTGTGAAATTCCTGAGATTGTTGCAAACTGAACCCTTCTTTCCCACCCTGAAATTTCACAGCAATTTACCTCTCCAAGCCACCAGGAATCACCATTTGCAGGCACTGAGGGGGATCTCCTGTCCCTTGCCTGCTTTCTGCAGCCTGCAGTGCTATTTTGGAAATTCTCTCATTTACTGGGTGGTTTGACTGCGTACAACCGCTCCTTTGACTAAAATCATCCCCTGCCTGTCACCAGCTAATTAGAAAGAGCCCAAAAGCCAGTGGTGCTTAAGGCAGTCCGGGGATAACCATGGCTTTTCTTTTGTGGATAAAGGAGTGAGCTTTAGAGGCTATAGACTTTTCCAGTGAAATCAGATTTTGGGTTAAAAAGTGGGGGAAGCTAACACTGGGTGAAAAATGACACCCAGAAGCACAGCAACAATGCTGCAAACACAGCAGAGGTGGGTGAGAAAAGCAAATGCTTTCTGCTGGAAACACCAGGGGGAGGGGGAAGGAGAGATCATTTTGAGGCAGGGGAAACAAAAGAACTTTTAAAGCCTGTCCCTCCAGGTTTGCCCAGTTCTTACTGGTGCTGCAGCTACAGGCAGTTCGTGGATTCTCACAGTTCAGCTGAGGCCCTTGTGAAGAAACCAGAAGTGAAGAAATAAAAAAACAAAACAAAACAAAACAAAACCCCAAAAAACAAACCAGAAGTGAAAAAAAGAAGTCTTCCTGCTGCTAGGACAACATATTCATGGATGGCAATGCACCATGGACCTCACCAGCTGCTTGCCCTGCTGGCACCTCCCTCCTCCAGCAGGTTGCTGGGATGTCCTGCAGAGCCAGGCTGTCTGTGGTATAGGAAAAGCTCCTTTTCCAAGTGCCACCCTTTCCTGTTTGCATTGCAAACTGAGCATTTCCTTGTCTGAAAACAGCCTCACAGCCTCAGTGTCTGGCATATTGTTTCCTGTGGAAAATATTATGACCACGTTATCCATGTGGGCTTGTTGGGGTCCCTCTCCATGAGATGCAGTCACGCTCAGGCCAACCTGATAAATGAAGATTTTGAAGATCTTGGAAGTCAGGGCAGTGGTGGAACAAAAAGACTATGCTTAGGTACTGACTGTTACTCTTTTAGTCTATGAAGTTTTTTCTCCCAAAAGCTTTTCCATAAGCCTCTCAGGCAGCCAGCTTGCAGACCTGCTGCTCTGTGCAGACTCAGCCACCCTGCCCTGACTTCCCTATCCCAGCTGTAATCAGTCCAAGTGCAGCCCACACTCCAAAGCAAGGATTGTCCCAGGATTTCATTACTCAGCTCTGGCTCTGTGCTTGTGGAAGTGGTGGCCTTTTGGAAGGACCCTGTGCTCCTGCACGGCCACTGCTTCAGGAGTGCTGCTGCAGAGCCTCCTGCACTTGCTGTCCTGGAGGCAGCACCAGCAGGTCATCTTCCCCAAACACCTTATCTTATCCAGAGGCAAGGCAAGCAAGCAGAAGAAGTGTTCAGCAGATTGCCTGGTCTGGTTGCAATGCCCTGTTCCCCTGATAAGCCTGCAAGGTTGATGGGGGAGCTCACATGATGCTGAGCCACTTGAATTTTGGTGGGGAAAACAAGGAGCAGCTTGGGAGTCATCCTCCAGCCCTGCTCTCACAGGAGTTGTCCTGGTTTCTTGGGGACACTTTCACCAAATGTGCCTGGAGTGCTGGGGCTAGAGAGACTCCAGTGCTCCCCTCCTCTGGGCTGGAGAAGAAACCTTAGCAGCTCCCATTCCTTCTCCACAGGGCATGGGGAAAGGAAGGGGATGCAGTGAGAGGATCTGAGCACTGGGGCCATTGAAGGATGAAGGAGGATGCAGGGGAGCCCTGGGTGCTTTCCCATCTGCTCACTCCCATCAGCATCCTCAGGGTAAGGCACCACAGAGAGGTGGCCTGGGCAGACTTGTCACTCCTCTGCCCCCTCAGCTCTGGAACAGCGAGTGAGGAGCAGGACATGAGGTGCCAAAGCCATCAGGTATGAGAGCCTGGAAACCCTGCACACACCCAGCAAGAGGCAGGGACAGCTCAGGGGAGCAGCTGTGGGCAACCCCTGCCACACAGGGCTGTTACAGGGCTGTAAATGACACAAATGCACGGGTGCAGCACAGGAACCAAGCATCAGCATTGCTGCCAGGGACAGCTCAGAGGCATTTCTTACACCCCAGGGCAGGGATCAGGAAGGGAAGAGTCCGTGGCCTGGACATCCCTGCCCAGTGGATGGAGCCCAGCTCCAGGCAGGGGTTGTGAAGGTGGTTCCTCTCCCCTCTGGGCAGTGAGCATTCCCACCACCCTCTGCAGCCAGCTCAGGGTGACCACAGCCCTGGCTATTGTCACCCAAAGCTGCAATGACATTTTTGCAGCAGGCCAGAGCTTTAGCAGTGTCCAGCCTCTCTACCCACACTGAACGATGGAGGGGAGGCCTGGGACACTGCAGCCCTGCAGATGGGTGCTGGAACTTCAGGTATCTGCACAAACCTCCTGGCTGGCTGTGAGCAGAAACCTTTCCTTGTCTGTTTTAGAGATAAGCAGGCTTTACCCAAAACAGAGCCAGGGGAGTGTGGACAGCATAAGCTGCAGCCCAGACACCAAGGACGAGCAGCCTGGTGTCAGCAAGACACAGTGGGAGTTATCCTGTGTGGGCACCACGCTGCCAGCCCCCTCTGCCAGCCTGGCAGACAGCAAGAGCCACAGGGACTGCTGGCTCCAAGGCCAGCTGTGCCATCCAGCTCCTGGCCACACTGCCAGCACACGTCCTCCCCCAGCCACCGACACCAGAGCTGAGTCCCTGGCACCAGCTGGGCACTGGCCATGCCTGGGAGGAAACTGAAAGCAATAAATAATAATTGAGGCTGGCAAACACCAGCTCAGAGCAGCAAGGGTGGCCCAGGAAAAGGGATTCACTCCATCCGCAGGACCCTGGAGGGGTCACACTGAACATCTGAGTGCCTGGACACAAAGCAGAAATAGATTGTGGCTCTAGACCTTGGGTCTGGAAACTTCCTGCCACTGGGACACTTTAATGCAAGAAAATAAAGCAGTGATGTTACACTTGTAGCCTTTAGCTTCCCTTAAATTAATAAAAAGTGTCTGCAACATATTCCTTGAACTGCGTGTCCAGCCCCCTGCAAGTGCATCTACAGCAGTTAATCATGCTTTGGATCAAAGATAAAGAAGGACTTTGAAGCAGTAAACCACTCTAGGAAATAATAAATTGCAATTATGTCAAAAGTAATCTTAATGTACAAGCGTGAAAAATCTCTAGAACATGAACTTTTCTCCAAACTTTAGCTGGTTTTCCTCTCTGTAGAACAAGTCCCATGTGACTGATAGGCATGGGAGCCACCCCCCAGGTGAAATGAGAGACAGCAGACTGGGACACACACAAGCAATCCTTCCACTGGGCCGAAAACCTGAATGAAATTAAAGCAACAGCACAGCCCAGAACACTGGTCACTGGGACAGGAAATAAGAGACCTTGGAGATTCCCATACCCTTCTCCTTCCTCCATCCCTTCTGTATTTCTCTTCAGCTCAGACACTCTCTTCTGCACACTTGTGCCTCATGGCCCCATCGAGCTCAAAAGGACACTTGGTTATCCTTGACATACAGGGGCTGCAAATTCCCTTCTTCCCAGCACTTGCATCCCAAATGGAAAGTTTGTCTGTTCTGTGATGGAAAAACAACTGCCAAGACAGAAATTCCCTGAATGTAAGTGACATTCAAGCACAGTTCTCCTGAGACATGTCCCTCAGGCAGAGGTTGCAGTCAGCTTCTAAGCATAGGTGCAGTTTCCTGGGAGACCTGTCTTGCATGGAAAGGGCAGCCTCCCCATCCCTATAAGCTGCCTCTTTCACAGAGAACCACTCAAAGCAGTACAAAGACACACAGGACACACAGACATGCACTGAAAGTTAAAAGCAGTGCCTTGATTTACTGTGGGACTAGAAACACCAAACAACCTCCTCCTCTGGATGTCTCCACTTCTAAAGCCCAAGGCCCAGCTGTCTCCTCCTGCCAGCCCTCTGCCTTCTGACATCTGGCAAAGGTCAAATGACACAGCAAGCTGGGAGCCATGCAAACAGTTAAGCCATCTTTTTGCTGAAGTCATGTTTGAGTTTCTGCAAAATAAATAAATAAATAATCAAATAAATGAAGGAGAAAATACCAAGGCCCAGAGGAGATAATGTTATACAGAGATGCCCTCTGCCGGTCATGAGCCAAAGGAAATTCATTCACCAGAGCTCCATGCCAAGGATTTGCAACTTCCCTCCCTCCTTTTATACATGAGCCCCTAAAAATATTCCCTATGTGATGTGCAAAATTTAAATTTAGTGGGTTTTTAGCCTGACTGCTAAAGTGATCTTGCAGGAAACTACTAGCAAGGGCAGTCCAGACCCCCCCCCCCCTCCTTTGCTTTGGATCTTATGATCCTTGGATAAGTCAGAGTTTCAGTTAAAATGCAACAGGAAAACAGAGGCATCCAGAGAAATATTCTGCCACGTTGGCCAGCTGAACTGACTCACTGGCTGCCTTGATGTAATATAAGGAAAATAGTGGGAAAACTGGGCCAGGAAAATGGACATATCTGTTATTTGAGACTGGCTTTGCTTAATAGTTAAATTCTGCAGGCACTTGACACACAGTCCACAAGTCCCTGAAATTGTAACAGCCCCTGCAGTCAATACTAGGAGCTGAAAACGGTTTGAGGCACTAATCAATTCAGAGCATGCTTCTCTCTAAGTGGGGACATTATTTGATTACAGCTATGATTTGAAACAATTTCTAAGAAGCACTAAGAGCTTGCTCAAATTATACAAACTGCAGATTTTAAATCTGTTAAGTCAGTCTGTTAAAACAATGTAGATCTATTGCACACACATCACTATCAGCTCAGCTCTTTCTTGTATCAGTTTAATTCCTGCCGATATAAATCCCTGATTTAATTTACTGACTGGGAATTAAATCAGCATGAACTGGTTTCAGTGCATCTGTGCTGGGTATTTGTGATGATCCAACTAGACCATTTAAAAAAATGGATCAGAAAAAAATTGGATCAGAAGACTCCAATGACAGAAATAAGCTCTTATGAAATGCAATGTAATTTTGCACACTAAAGAACAATACATGCAGTGACTGGGCAGCCCTCTCCCACTTTATTCTTTTCCACTAAATTGAACCTCGTCTGCAAATATATTTTACAGTCTGGAGAGTTTTGTACATGTCTTCATAGCTGGAATTCTGGGAAAACTGACAGCCTGCAACAGTCAGGTTGTCACTGGGATAGAGAGTTTGCCAGGGACTGTTTGTACTGGGAGCTGTTCTGAAACCCAACATTTTACATCCAGCAGAGTAGCAGGGAGCTGCTGATTTTCCATCCATGAGTTTGGTGGAAGATTAACAGCACTATCAAGAGAATCAGCTGTTGGAGGTCCTTGTGCTAAGAACCAACCCACAGCATCATGCACCCACAGGGGTCTTTGTGTCCCATCACACTCCCTGCTATTGTTGGGGTCCACCACTCTGTTTGACCACCTGTTAAATGTTTTTGGGATTTCTTTTCATGCACAATGTGGTCTGGCCAGCTCTAGGTTCACCTGGGAATGGCACAGAAGCTGTGTTCTACCTCTCCACTACAGCCATGACTGGGTTCACTTGGGCTTTGCAGAATAGCTAAGGGGTCCCTGTGTGTGCTCCAGCTGCTTCTCTGGTATAAAGGGTTTGCTGAAGCTGGATCTGCAGGTCTATTTAAACTTGTGCTTCCCAGGAAGAAGCCTGTTTTACTGGGAGAGCTGGAAAAAGCTCAGATGTCTCTGTTCCACACTGGATACAGCTGGTATATACCTAGCTCCTCACACCAGGCAAGGCTACTGTGCAGACTTCTCCCCGAGGTAGGAAGCATTCTTTCCAGTCTTCTTTAGGGTTTCCAACAGGGTGTCAACGTTGTGCTCCGAGTCAATACACACCTTCTTGTTGGGCAGGTCAATGTCAAAGTTGACACCTATGAGGAAAGAAACATGCATAGTTAGAGTCAGCCAAATGGTGTAAGCACAAGGAAAGCTCACCTTCACACATCTGTGCTCCCCAGTCAGTCCAATGCACATGTATCTCCTGCCAGGAAACTCTGATTCCACCAGCAAAACCAAACTGGTGTCCTGCCAGCAGTGGTACGAAGGAAGCCAGATCTGCTCAAGCTCTGCATCAGGCACCACAGTCTCTCAACTGCTTTAATCTGCTCACCCCACCTTGGATCAATGCAATCACTCATGCAGGAACCAGAGTAAGCTGACTTTAAACCAACAACTAAAATTTCCACCCATCTTAGCCTGTGGTCTGCTTTAGTGTGGATAGGGTTAAGACAGGCTCAGGACAGATTCCTAAGCTGGAAGTAGAAGGAGGGAAAAGACATTTTCCCATGTGGATTTCCCAGTGGCTAATAAAGGTGAACCACTCTCAGCCCAGTGAAAGGAACTGGGCATGAAGTCTCTATCCAGTTATGCATTTTCATAAAACTTGCAGGTAGGTATCAGCTTTGAGAGCTCTGAAACATCATCACATGAGGCTGATATTGGTCAGCATGCTGAAGTGATGGAGGTGCTGACAATCACAGATGGAGAAAGTGGGATCGTCACAGCCTGGTAATGGGGTCTGGAAGAAGTTGCAAGGCCTTTGAAGGCTGTGACTGAAAGCTGTTCTCTTTTGGTGAGGACAAGGGAGCAGGATGACAGGTCCTCACAACTGGAGAGTGCAGGCCAGACCCTTCTCTCTTGGAAATGCCAGCAAACAGGAGACATGGGTTATAATTTTCTAGGTGATATTAAAAACAGGCTACACAGACAACCACCAAACACTCTGCTCAGCAGCTCTTCACAGTGCCTGCTGATGACACATCCAGGGATGCACCACAGACACCCCAGGCCTTCTTGGAAACAAGGCCAGGCAGGACATCCACCTCCCTTCCTTCTGGCAGCCTGAGCTGGGGTCTACCTGTGTCCTTCCCAGAGGGTTTGGGGTGAGGCCCTGGTGACTCAGAGCCTCCTGCAGCCATGGCAGCTCCTCCCTCCCTCCCTTGACATTTCTCCAAGGGTCACAGACCTGCAGAGAACCAGCGACTTGATACCAGCTAAGGAGCAGGCTCAGAGCAGAGCAGGGAGGAGAAGTTTCCAACTTTGACTTTTTATCCACAGCGTTATCCTTCAGGATGGAGGACCCCTGGCACTGCCCCAGAGCTGGCTGTCCCACACCCAGCACTGACTCACCTCCCAGCCTGTGCAGGACACGGGTGACCGCATTGGAACAGCCTTCACAGGTCATGTCCACAAAGAACTCGTGTTTCTGAAAAGAGGCAGACAAGGGGTCAGGGAGGGCACAGCTGGAAACACAACATGAGCACTCCACGCTTGCTTTTTTCCTTGGGAGGTGCATTCAAAGCCTCCCAAGCCAAAAGGTCCACACACACTACTAAGGGATCTTCAGCAAAACTGAGAGCTCTCAGTACTCTTGTCCCTCACAGCATAATCCTGAGGGGCATTTGGAGATTGTCTCCAAGGTCAGCACAGGTTGCCATCTGCATGGCCTCTGCTGGACTCGCTCAACTTGCCCAGGAAAAGCAAATCTCCTGCCTCCAGCTACTCACTGACTTAAACCTGTGAGGTTTTCAGTGCTTCCCCATCCTATTCTTCTTGTGTCTACAAGGATTCTGGTCCCCAACACAATAAAAATATAATCGTCTGCGCAGGGAGGAGTGGAGTCGCCATCCCTTGACATGTTTAAAAAAAAATTAAATATGGCACTCATGGTTTAGTTAATGAGGAGGTGTTAGGCTATAGGTTGGACTTGGTGATTCTGTTCCATAAACAGAACAGAAATTTAAGGAGCATTAGTGCTGTTTTTTCATCCCTTCACTCCACTGGGGCCCCAGCGATATCTTCTGGTGAGCAATACTGGATCAACAAAACTCTGTTTGCCTGGAACTAACCACTGCCTTCAACCTTTGGCAGCAGACGAGTCCTAATTTCCTTCTCTTGCATGCGCTTTTTACTTTCCTTAAAAAAGAAAAGTAAAGCTGTTTTTCATATGTTACCTGCAACTCATATTTCCTTCTCCTCAGAACCACCCTGCCACTGCAAGGCTAAAACCCTCTTGGGATCATTCGCCCAGGAAGGAGCTTGGGATGGAGGTTCCTATTAGTTTTTTTTTTCAGTGTGATTGCAATTTTCTTCATTTCTATTTCCCCCTTTCTGTGTGCTCTGGGGAGGTGCATGGAAAGGGGGGCAGGAGGGTCCCACTGCTGCTCCCCATCTGCACCTGAGTCCTGGGGGCTGGGGAAGCCTTGGGGCTTGGGGGAGTTTGGGGACTGGGAGAGCCCAGAGAGCTGAGGGAGCCTCAGGGACTGGGGGAGTTTTGGAATTTTGGGGAGCCTCGGGGGACTGGGGAGCACAGGGGGCTGCGGGAGGCCGGAGGGCTGGGGAGTCGTGGGTCACTCATGACATACAGTGTAGCATTACTTCATGCTAATGAGGAAAACAATACAGTTGTGCTGGGATGAGA
>VZRZ01005124.1:746690-811975 GCA_013398175.1 Climacteris rufus | reverse complement strand
CCCATCTTAGACTTCCTTCTAAAAAAAAAAAAAAAAAATTCACTTTAGCATGATATAATAAATAAAAATAGTTCAGAAAGTTATAGCTTCACTTTTGAGCTGACTCATATGATATATACTATAGATATGCAGGATATGTTTTATCAATGTTTCAGTTTGCTTCATAGCCAAATGACCAATTAGATGATTCAGAAGTTGAAAGAGGCTCTTTGACAGAGTTTCCTGGTCCGGAACAAGAATCATGATATTGACTATCATACACAACAATCTGTGAGACCTGTGATGCTTCTCTTTCAACAGGGATTATGCCAGAATTTAATCAGGACACAAGGTCACAAGATTTCTGTGTTTTATTTACTAAATTGCCCTTTAACCCTTGTGCACCACAAGTAGCAGACAGTGCCTAGATCTCAGGAGAGCACCACCTTTGTTGTTCACCAATACCATACTCTACTCAGTTTGCAAGAAATGTTGAGATTTCCAATATATATTTATATTTATTTGCAAGGCAACCTTAGCAGTCCCTTGCCCACTGCAGACGTCTCTGCTTTGTAGCTGGGTGACAGGTTTATCATAGCAACTTAGCCTATGTCCTGACTGCATTTGTGACTAGTTTTAGAGTGTTTTTTATCTGTTGCTGTAATTCTGCTGTGAGTATTAGCAGCATATTTTTGATGTACATGGTTTTATTGCATTATTGCTATAATTGTGTCTTCAGTTAGCACATCTTACTTTAACATACTGTTTTAATATGGCAAAACCTACTGCAACGGTCATAAGTGTGGCTCTATTCAGACTTTTTACTACAAGCGTATGTGTCACGCTCTCACCCTATGAGACTGATTTGTGCCAGGCTTGCCTCAGGGATGTTTGTTTCCATTTTTTATGTGAAATAGTACAAAATTGTTATAATAGTAGAAGAAACAACTATTTTCTGTTCCTTTTTACTTGGTGATTTTTTTCCCAATTACCATGACCTTTCAAACATAACAGTGGAATAAAAGTTTAAAAAAAAAAAGGTTGAAAGTGGTTAACCCTGCTTTTGTGCTTATTTCCTGCCATCAGCATTGCCCAAAAAACTTCTGCAACCCAAAACAGTGGGTCTTCTTTCAAGGCTGCAGTATTCAATGTGACATAGTCATGTTTTATTGTTAAAATTTGCTACAGTGTCGCATCAGCACTTACAGAAACAGTTAACCCTAATACAAACGCACATAAAAATAGAACTCGAAGAGAAAAGTAGCAGACTGATAAGTGGTAGGAATAGTTAATAGAGCTCTGCTGCTGGCAGCTGTATGGACTCCAAATGTAGTATTTCATGTAGCAATGTCTGCATTTATTTCTGCTTGTTAAAGTATTTGTCTAAAAATAGAGTATTACTTTATAACACTAGAAACTGGATTCTGCGAAGAGGTCTAAAACCAGACTGGATTGTCTGAGCCAGACTTTAAAGAATAAGGTACTGAAGTCAGTAAAATTACACTTGCAGACTGTTTTTGCTCTGTGTCTCTGGGATTCATTGTGTATTAACGCGTGGTTTTCTAACAAAACTCATTACTCTAGGCTGTGTTAGCTGTACATGTAGCTTGCATTCCCAGAATAAGAAGGATGACTAAAAAGACAACACTGTTATTTGTTATTAAATCTGGAATATCCTTTATTTTTCATTACAGATTAATCTCAGAGATCTTAGGCAGCTGTATAAAATCCGCATTGGCCATGACAACACTGGAAATGATCCCAGTTGGTACCTGAAGGAAGTCAGACTTGAAAGAGTAGTCCCTCTTTCTGATGAAGAGATTTGTCTCCCCATAGAGAGCTGGCTGGCAGAAGACAAGGATGAAGGGGATACATGAAGAGAAGTGGCAGTGAGAAACCCTGCAAAGGAGCTTTTGCCATGTACGTGCTCAGTATTTTAGATCCTGTGTTCAATAACCATATCCTGTGTGTATATGGCAGCTTTTCATGTTTCCTTTAGGGCAGCCTGCCCAAAAGTCAGTGTAATCATGAAGCACTCTCTTTCAGACACATTCTAGCTCCAAAGGAGCAGGAAGTAATATTTTACCCCACTCCTTTCTTTCCCAAAATCAGAATAATAGCTGTAGCCAGTGCATCTAACCCCTATAAAATTTTTGATTTCTCAGAGTACCCATACAACACTGATCAATTCTGCTCTTTAGAGAAAGACAGGCAGGAAATCAAAGCATGTCAAGCTATGTAATGTCATGTGACATCCAGTTCCTTTTAGCAAGTTTGAGATCATCCTTTCCTGTTCTGCATAAAACATTCTTTACCAGAAATCCATGATCTGAATCATCACACACATGTTTTTCAAGTCAGGCTTGAGTCACAGCCATTCACATAGAAATTGTTAGTGGCAGGGTGACACTTTGGTACTTCAAATTTTATGACAGCTTTGATGCATTTTGTTCTCTTCAAGTGAAGTGGGAAATAGCCCATCATATAAGCTTATTATTTAAAATGTCCTGGACCTTTATGAAGGAATAGGGATTCAGTAAAATCATAATGTGTGATTTTTTTTTAAATAGATTCCCTTTACATTAATAGACTGACAAGAATGCAGCTGATGGCCAATAATGTCTGACCGTGGTAGCTCTTACATAGGTGCTACCATTTAGCAAATTGAATTCAAACTAATGCAGTGAATTTTGCCAGAAATCACTGATTCAACGTAAAAAAAAGATCACCATGCACTTAGTGACAATCAAATAATTTCAGAACAAAATATCAAAGAAGGTAAACCTTTAAGAGAAAAGAATAAAATTCTCTGAGTAAAATATTAAGATTGTGACTGTGTGAATGTTTTGTTAGAGAGGCCAGAAGATGATGAGAAACATGAACCAGCTTACATTTCTGCTCTGCTCCTTTTTTTTCTTTTTTTTCTTTTAAATTATTCTGTGAAGTATTTACTGACTTCAATAAGACATTGCAAAAAATGGGACTGATTAGGATGAACCAAGTCCTATGATCACTAATATGTGCCACATTACCATATGCCACTCATAGTGACATGTATGTCATTTACTGGTGCAATGAAAAAATAGTGCAGAAGCCAATTAAGTTGTATGAACAACCTATTCAACATCAATAATTAAAATCTGCATTATGCAGTCTGAAATACCCATTCATAGAAAAGTACTAATATTCTGGTCAATGTGCTCCATTTATTTATTTGTATATGAAAAATCAAGTCCATTGTATCAAAGGATGGGAATATATTTAAAACTGCACATTTTTTTACTTTTTAATAACTTTATTACTGCATATTTCCTTGTGCTTTCAGGAACATTATTTTTATTAAAATGTGTGTATCAAGTATGTAAGAAAAGATACATTTAAAAGAATTTGGAAATTTCAAAAAAAATTAAGTTTTACTAATTAATTATTGATTTTAGGCACATTTAAATTGAACATCAATACAAACTCAGCAAAGAGTCCAAAGGATTTCCTATTTATTTTCTCAAGAACCAGCAAATTAGACTCTATCCATTTTCATTTCTCATTTGAAAGCTAATTGCATACAAGTACTGGGTCAACCACACCAAGCCATTTTCTCCAGCAGAAGGAACTACATACTGGTAATTACTTAATGAAGATCTGATATGATTTAGTAATTTGTATTCTGTACTTTCAATTCAACCTGTTATCTTCTGGCGATATTAGATTTTCCTGACTAAAGGAAACTTTAAAAGTCACGTGCTGGAAACTTTAAACAAAGCCAACAAATGTAAACTAAGCACAGAGGACACTGGGTTTTTTTAATTGCTGTTCTTCACCTCATTGCTCAACTTCCTTTTTAGAAGAAAGAGTAATTTTTCCTTATTCTTTTTCTCCCTTTCTCCAGCCAAAATTTCCTATGCAACCAATCCATATTGGACCCAAAGTCTTGGAACTGATTTTTCATTCCTTGTCTTTCTTTTTTTTCCTAGCATCTCTTCTTAAGATCTGAATTTGTTTCCTGAATCTGTTACTTTTTCTTTACCTTTCTCTCTGAACTTTCTGCTTTTCCATTCAAATTTCTTACCTTGGTAATCCCTCTTAGTTTTTCTGATTCTCCCTCAGCCACTTCAAAATATTGACACTAATCTGGTCTCCTAATCCAAGTGATGAGTTCAGTTCTTTCTCAATCTCTCCATCACACCAGTCTCAACTTCTTTTCCTTACTCAAATTTCTAATCCCTCCGATGTATGTCTGCCTCTGTCTCCCCTTCTTTCCTTATTGTTTCCACATTGCCAAGATCTGTGGCTCCTTTTACTCTTGTCTTTTGCCTTTCTATCCCTGGAGATTTAAAAAACTTCACCTGATCTATCTGTGAAGTTGTCCCTGAATTGAGCATGCTGTTGAACCAGATGATCCCTGGAGGCCTGCTCCAGCCTGGTTGGGGTTTTTTTGGAGTAGTTTTTTTTTTTTTCCTGTGATTCTTCTATGCAGTCTCACTTTTTTTTTTTCTTCTGGCAGTTCCAGATACTTTTAGTTTACCAGACTTTACAAGTATTGGATTGTTTACATGTTGCTGTTTTGATATGGCTTCATCCCCTAGTTACACTGTGATGCAAAAATAAAAGTTGTACAACTGTTTCCTAAGTGATAGGTACTGGAAATTAGTAATCATGCCCTGCGTTCGGTAAATCTTCAGTGTCACTCAGCTGAAATAAGATAGAAGATTGACTCTGAATGCTCTTGACTTAGCTTTATAGTGCAGGAATATTAGGGGAGTCAGACCAGATGTGGCAGCTCCGTGTAGCTCAGTGAGGCTGCCACAGCTGCATGGCCCCAGGTCCAAGAAGCCGTGAGGCTCAGCATGTGTTCCCAGTCAGCACCCTCAGAGAGCAGAGGAAGGTAGCACACAGCATGGCCAGCTGCACAGGTCACCCAGACACACAGAGCAGTTGCACAAACACAGCACCAGAGGCCTCATCCTGCTCCCCTCTCTGGCCAAACAGGATGGGTGTCCAACAGTGGGACTACATATGTGTATAGATGTGTACAAGGTAGATACTTATATGTGTATAGATGTGTACAAGGTAGATACTTCCAACAGCTGGCATCACATCCTCTGTCTGCTCCACAGTTGCTTCTGGATCCCAGTCTCCCCACTTGCTGGCAACTGGACATACAAGCCCCTGAGGATGCAGCCCAGGTCCAGCTGTGGGTACAGGCCAGTTCCCTTCAGGCATGCAGCAACACCCACAAAGAGCTGTCTCCCCTTTGAGACACACACACAGCCCAGCAGGTCTCGCCCCAAGAGATACCCATGGCTCAGAGTGCCTCTGGCATCTGGCTGGGACTCCCATGGGATCTCCAACACTCAGCTGCTCATGTGGTCTTGCTCTTAGAGACATGGGCCTCTGACCCCTGGTCCTATTCCACTTACTGACAATTTTATTCCCTTAAGTCTCTCCAGTTGCTGTCCAGTTGCTGGCATTTAGACTCCCTACTCACACATGCACACACAGACCACAGATCTGATCCCCTTATCTTTTAACATCAGTTCCTCTCCAAGTCACCTAGATCCATCTATTTCGCTGCCTTTAGTTCCTCCCCTAAATGTCTCATAAATCCTGTGCAATCACAAAATGCTCTTCACATCTGTCCTATATTGTGTCTGATACCCTTAGACATCAAATCCCAGAAGTATGACAGGTACTTCAAATTGTCTCATTGTGATGGGTTTCATGCCAGACTGAGACTCTCCTGGGACAGCCCTGCAGGGGCTGGAAGACAGTGTCCCTTTCTCTTAAGTCCTTGAGATGGGTTCCCACCTGCCCTTATGTGCCTATGGTTGTGGAGATGGGCTGATGGCTCCTGTAATGGACATGGAAGAAGACAGAGCAGGGTGTTACCTGGACTGCCTGTGTTCCTTCATGAATGTGCAGACCCTTATCACGCTTCTTACCATGGATTGTTTTCAGATATGGCTGGAGTTTTGTTCTAAAGGGGAACAAGTTGCAAGAGGTATTGAATTTTCTTGCTACTGTTTTTATGTGAACATAAACATCACATGAGAATATAAACGGGTAAGTGTGTCCTGTCCTTTTTCACATAACCGCAGGAGTAATTGTACTGAAATGAGACAAAAGACAAATACAGAGGCCAAGGCAGGGAAAATTCCAGCTCCAAAGATTTAATATTCTTTTCCACTTGGAGAAGTGTGCAGCCAAATAGAGGAATGTTAGAATGTGGCCACTGACTGCAATAGTGCAAAAGGTGACCAAAGCAAATAGTAAGAACGAAAATGTTATCTCTACAAAATTTTTATCCCTTTTTAATCACGTGGGAAGGACCAACTACATAGCTAAATAGTCAAGCTTCTCTTCTTTATTGTAAAATTTATTAGCAAGTGTGTTTTTTCAAAGTGGATAATTTTCTTACATGTTAGGAAGAATATAGATTCTTTTAGACTATTGCTCTAAATAGTAAAAGTGGAGTTTAGATACAATTTAGTGGAGATTAGAGTGAGAACTGTAATTCCAATTGAAAGGTCTTCACCTTCTATTGTTTTTATATTTGTGTCTTCTAAATAAATATATGAACCAGTTCTGAGGAAGATAGTCCCTCTTAACCGTTACCAACCATTAAGAATTTGCTCTCTTTTAGCCTTAACGCTGCACTAACCTGTATCTTCACCCTTCTGTCATGGCAAAATGCCCAACACTCTTTGTGAAACCCAAGTAGTAAATATCTAGTGATAAAACTACAGAGATTCAACCTTGCTGTTTGACAGATTGAGCCAAAGTGACCATTTCATTCAAGTGGGCATGTCATATGGAAAAACGGCAGAACCTGGAGCAATACTGTGTAATACTGTTCTGTTGTCTTGGATCACCAGCATTAAGGGAGGATTGAATAGGAACAGTTGGACAATTTTAATGTTGTGTATCATTTAATATCTCTCCAGGTTTTGTGCTCTTTGGCCGGTTTGTCTGTTTACACTGGCAGCCTGGTGGGAGTGGATTTGAATAGTGAAGCGCTTAGTGCTAAAACACACTTAGTTAAGTGTGATGTCCTCTTTATGTGAGTTTAGAGGGAAGTTACTTCAGGCTTGGTTCTACTCTGTTCCCACAGACTGACTGCCAGTTTGTGTCAAGATCGTTGTCACTGTGTTCCTGGAATGCATTTCTGGTTTAGTTTCATTCAAAAAGAACCTAGATTTTTGCTGTAAAACCACTCCATGCTGCACACCAGAAAGAAGGAAGGAGGGCCAACCAGGGGATTCAGTTTCTCAATTCAAACTAATGTGCTGTTGTAGGCAAACCTGTGTTACTAGGCACAGTGGACCTTCAATTCTTTTGCTCTTAACTAGAATTCTAAAATAATGACTATGCCTTTAGTAGAACTACTCTGAAAAAAGCTGACACTGGGACTGCAGTTTGTACTAGGTCAACAGAAAGAGACTATTATTTCTGCAATGAAATCTTTCATTTTCAAATTCTCAACAATAACTTCTTGTTTAATTCTATTAGGTTTGTTTCCTTCTCCCAAAACATATCAAAATATTAACTTAGTCTTTAATGCAAAGCAACCCAAGAGGTTTGCTTAGCGTTTATATGTTCCAAAGGCAGGTGTCATAAGTCCCTGAATTCTGTACACTACTTCTTCAAAAGGAATTGTCAATTATAGACTGTGCCTGCAAACAGGGACCATACTATCTCTTATCATTGGTGAATGATCAGGAATCTATCAACTTTTTATACTGAAAACTCTGATTCAGGTGCCCAGAATCAGAAATCTGGAAAACAGGATTCTCTAACTTGCATTCTGTTGCCCTTAGCATGCCCTTAGGTTACCTCTTCTTCATAACCAGGAAAATTTCCTTTCTCTCTCTCCTTTGTCCAAAGTAGTTCATTTCTTATGTTATCAATAGATGTGAGAAGCTGGAGTTGGGATTTAAAAAAACACCTGAAGCCTCATGATAGTATCTCAAGAGATAGCATTTTTATAGACTGAGCAAGTAGAAACTTGGTACTGGTACGCTTGTCTGCTCAGTGACTCCTACAGTATTTTTTATACACTTTGTTCTGTCATTTTTAGCACAGTTATTATATTGCTTTAATGTCTACCTTTTGGAAGCTCCCCACCTCTGCCTGAAAACACTTTATTTCCCTTTTTTCAACTGTTTGATCCATGCATCCATGTTGCAGACTTTTCTGTTTGGTTATAGAGCTTATCTAAAGTTACCCTGTGAGCAATTTGAGGATTTCAATCACTTATTTTCTGAAAGGTCATTTTCTTTTTTACTGAGTGCTAGCTGAGATTTTTTCCCCTGCTATTCTGTGTTAATGAATCCTCTTATATTCTTTATCAATGTTACTCTGTTTTCGAAGACATTTCTTCTATTACTTTGATGTACTCCAATTGGACATATGCCTAGTTGTGAGTATAGTAGGTCCCTCATAATGCTGAAACACTGTTTTCTGACTTCTGTTGAGTGGTTGGTTTTATGGTAAAATTTTCAATTTTTTCTTGCCTTTTTTTTTTTTTCTTTCCTTATGGGCCTACCTCTCTCTGAGTGTTTTGTCATCCCAGTTTTCAGCTGGTGTAGTTTCACTGAATCATCTGTATAGTACAATGAAGTTACTTCTACAAGATAGGGGATCAGGCCATAGAGTCCTAAATTTCAGAGTTTTGGGATGGCTTTTTCTTCCTGCAGTGTAGCAGGTCTCCACTGCACATGGGCCTGCAGCAGGGACCTTAGAATAGGTTAGTTACTCAAAAGAAGTTAAACCACAGTCACAGAAACTGAACATATTTTCCAGGATCATTTTATATTACTCTCTGCACAACAAACTGTGTTTTGAGAACAGTATACAGAAAACTACAAATGGAAAAATGTCACATATGGTGAGTCTTTTTGTCCCAGCAGTACTTTGAATGGGTACGTTACTTCTCCACATTTGGTTGTACTGTCCCATCAAAAAATTGGTGTACCTTGCCGTATCTGTTACAGAGTGGCACCATCCCTCCTGTTCTCAGATTTAAGCAATCTGTAGCTCAGGAGACATTAACACTAGCACCTTTTGTAGCTTTTCTGTAGTCTAGAGGAACTATTTTCCTTGCTTAATTTTTTGTGAGATTGTTATGGAATACATTGGAGCATTTACTCAAGTTAAGGGATAGAAATGTTCCTTTTATTGTCCTAATATAGTAGCCTTATATGGATTACATTTGTAGAAAAATTTAGAGCACAAACGGGTCTTTTTTTGTTCCTTTATGAATAATACAGATTGTGTAGCTTAAAGAAATGTCAGACCTTACATTTTACAGATGGTGAGAGATGTATAGACACAAGGAGCTATGAAAAATATTTTCAAGTTTTTAAAATTTCAATATGTGCATATTTTCTACTTCAGACTGATTCATTTAGGCTGGTAGCAAAAGAAGGCTTTATTTAATGATTAGATCATTATAATCTCTCTGCTTACCACAGAGATGCATAGTGCTACTAAATGAACTGTAATTTATTTATCTGTTAATATCTTTGTGTTGTGTTATAATTAGCTTTTGTTCTCTTCTTTTGTATCCTTCCTCCAGAAATGAAAGGACTTGTTGGTATTTTGTTTTTGTAAACATTAATTGTTAAAGGGTTTCTTAAAAAGCCCCTTGAATCTACTTTAAAATCGTGCTTAATAAGTACTTAATTATTTTATTTTTCATTATGGAAATTACTTATAGTTGTAAGTAACACAGGTACCAGTAAACAGCCGTAACATAAAGAGTCATAACATAAACAGTCTATACCCTTTTCTTAGCTCCCACAGATGTTTCACACTTTCAAAGCTAAGAATATAAGACTGTAAAAGTGGGGAGGAGATTTCATGTCAATATGCCCCTTCTTTTACTATCTGCAGCGTCTTTCTTCATAGGTAGTACAGACCTATTGATAAAATTTCTGGTCACAGATCAATATAATTTTTAGATTTTTCATTGGAAATGTGACCTCTCTCCTTCCACACTCCTAAAGATTTTGCCCCTTCATGATCAGTGAGGCTCTTTGCTTTGTTGCACATTTTCTGTCATAGTTTGCTGCCACCCCTTATCGTCTGCCCTGTGGCCAGTTATGATTATATTAGGAGTCATGATATACAGTGTAACTTGAATATATAGCTCAATTATGATAATTATCGGGTCCATTATCTTTGCTACTTGCTATTCATATCTACAAATTGTTTTAGTGTGATTTTCTAATATTAGAAACCTTGAAACTAGTTTTTATAAGGCTCTGTCAAATTTTTGAAGATGTGTGTCTGTTATTGAGATCAATTATATGTCACAGGCTGTGTTGGTACATTAATGCATGGATGTGAGAGCTGTGATGAATGCTTGGAGTTACACAGAATAATAAAATTGGTCAAGGAACACCACTCCTATTTTGTGTCACATTTGTAACGGTGATAAAAAGTTGGAGACACTGTGTTTGCTGCTTTAGGGTAATTTTACACAGATTTAGAGAAATATCCTAATTTGATTAGGCATGCAGTCTATTCATCAACATTTCTCATATTTGTAATTTATGTGGGGCAATTTTTTTCACCTCAAGTGTTTATTTTACTGCTTGTTTAGCTTCTCCATTGGGAATCAGAAATAGCTGTTCTTCAGCGATGATGGATGACATGATGTTTGAATTTTGTAACCTGTCTTGGGATCCAGTGAATAAAAAAATTACGGATATGTCAGATTCTACTATCTATTTGGTTGTTTAAGGGTAACAGTATTTTAACTAGTTTTGTAGAATACTGTCCAGTTTCAAGCAATTCGTTATCATATTCTGTTTTCATTTCAGTTTCTTCTTAAAAGGAAGGAATTTTATTTGTTAGAACTTCTATTATATTTCTTCATTCCCAAGAACTATTAAAATTACTCATTAATGAAACAGTAATCTTCTCTGTGATCTACTACATAGCAGCAGAAATGGCCAGCTGTGATTAGAATAGAAACACTGTGTGGAAAAATTGCCATTAAAATGTAAACAGGAATTTTTTTTAAAAAAGTCACAGTAAGAAAAACTAAAATGAAATATGATATTACATGATCACTATAAATAATATTTAAAAATAAATCTGCACATCTGGATAGCTATAAAATTAGTATTAGTGTAGTACAAAGCATGTTAATACAGTAACTCTGAATTATATTCCAAAATTCTTTGAAGATGTATATATTTTTTGTGTGTAAGACTTTGGTCTAGACTACAAAGAGAGACATTAAAAAGTTGTAAATATATTTTAACTGAGAGCCGATTTTGAAAGTGTTGTCATTCACTAGTGACAGATATTGAAACCTTCAAAAGCAAGGTGGCTGTTAATTTTTTATATGTGAGAGGGCCATTCATCTGCTTGCCCACCTTTGTATGTGAGGTGTAAATTTAAATCCCCTAGGACTTGTGGTTGTTATTCCTCTTTTAAGATGAAATGAAAGTTAACAGCCCAGATAATTTCTTTGCACAAATCTGGAGGCTGAAAATGTTTTGGTACCAGTGAAAAATATCTATTATTTGAGATGATGACTTGTCATAGTTAGGCACTCTCCAGATAAATTGCAAAGAAAGACTTTGTGAATTAGGTCCTGAAATCATGAATAGTCAAAGGGGATTAAGAGAAGAAAACTGAGCACTAGGGAACACTTACTTGATGATCTGCTTTGCCAAGCAATGCAGAACAATAGTCAGTAGAGTATGTTTTTTTTAAGCTTGGTGTTTTCATATATTTATGAAGAGAATTAAAAGATTTGAACCTAGAAATGACAAGTTAACAGGTAACTGTTGCTACCTGCAAACTTGAAAATCACTACAATCTTCTGGCAAAATTTTGATGAGGAAACTTTAGAATCATGTGCAAACTACAAGAGTAATCTCAAGTTTTTTTTCTTCTGCTAGTGTTAGTGTATGAGGTCCATGTATATACAGGTGCTAAACTTGGTGCTGAAACAGATTCCAATATTTATATCAACCTCATTGGGACAAGAGGAGATACTGGTAAAAGGAAGCTCCTTAGATCTAAGAATAATAATGTTAAATTTCAACATGGACAGGTGAAGTAAAAACAATGCTGCTTCTGATAATAAGAGTAAATTATAGTTAGCAAACTGTTTCTTCAACAAATATAAATAGCTTTTTATTTACAAGATTTACTCTAGCATTTACTATTTTCCTTATTCAAAATTACTTCCATAACTACATTGTATGGATAATTTTTATCTGCTTAATCAACAATTTGCTGAGAGCTTCAGATAGGAGCATTTGGATATTCTTGGTTATTCATATTATACATATAAATAAAATGGTAACAATAGAATTTTTGTTCTCCTGAACAGATCACTGCGAATTTTAGAATCAAGTTCTAAATCAGTATTCCTAAGTATGTTTTCCAATCTTGGTGAGGCAGATTGGGCTAGAAAATATAATATAGACACAACTAAATAATTCTTTGAAATGCCAAAGGTATCAAGTGCTGCCTCTGTGGAGTAATTTTCACGTGTTATTCACCTTAGAAAGTTTTAAAGGATCCTCACTATCTCTCACTATCTGGCCAGGACCAATATAAAACAACTATATTCATTTCGGAAAAAAAAAAAAAAAAGAGAGCAAGAGAAAAAAAAAAGGCTTTCTATACTGTAAGATTCAAAGCAATAGCTGTGTTTAAGACCTTTATAATTTTCCTTGTATGGTTCCACAGATGGATATTTTCTGCATAAAGGCTGTCTCCCTTGGAGACTTGGAGAAAGTTCTGATTAGCCATGATGGAGCTGGTCCAGGTAGGATTTAACTTCCCAGAGACCAGTCTGTTTTCAAGTCCTTTTTACACCAAATGCACTTTGTTTATATTGCATCCTTCATAGAAAATGTGACAGAAGGTCTTGCAGTGATAAAAAGTCTTCCTGCGGGTTGATCACTGTGATGGGATGATAAAAAACAGTGGTGAGGGACAGAAAAAGGGGCATGAGTTTAATGTCAAATACTGTCATTCCACTCTTGGTTTTTAAGATTATTTGTAAGAAAGCACTATTTATTTTCCTATAGAAAACTCTCAAAAGTGTGGTTCACACTGATAAGACAATCCTTCATTAGACAATCAGTGACAATTGTCCAGGATGGAATTAAAGATTCCAGCAGCTGTTTTGCTACCTGACAAAACTGGAGTATCTATATCATAATGACCTTGCTGCTTTGGGAGATTGTAGAAGATTTTATTATATATTTAATCTGTGCAAGTCAATATGAAGCTCTTCCAGTGAGTGACATTGCATTCAGCTTGTGGGATTTCAGGAAAAAAGAGAGAATTTGGTGATGAGATGAATTTTGGGTACAGGGCCTTGAAGAAGTATGCATCTCCAGAATGATGTAAATGAAGAGAAAGTTAGCATTTAAAAGCATTGAAGAGGTAAATACTGCAAACATGTTTGCAGATTAATATCTAGGAATAAGCTAAGTGGAGAAAGGATTTTTAAAGCAGTTCAGGGCCACATTGATAACAGATTAGAAAAGCCCTGTTACCCTTCTCTGTTCTGAAATGGCCCTGAGCAACACCTATCTTGCTGACTGTCTCTACTGCCTAAGGCTCTGAGCAGGCTTCTGATTATCACAGAAACAGCCTTAATAGTGCAGCCTTGAAATGGTGTGTAATCTTGTTTCTTGTATCTGTAAAGTTTGCTGCCTTCAGCAATATGGATGATTGTACACCTGAGGGTTTCGCATCGTAGTAACTCAGAGAAGTAACTAAGACAGAGAAGGCACTGTGGTGGAGCCCACCTTCCCTCTATTCCACAGACACCATGCCATGCTCTCTTCCCTCATCTGTCCTTTAACAGGCAGTGTGGATCAGTAGGATCAGCTTTACAGATCTGTAATCAAGTCAGCTATCTTAAGCTGTTCTTTGACAATGGAGTTCAAATCTGTGGGTTTGGATGACTGTCTAAACAGGACAATGGATTGAATTCTATCTGTAACAAAATTTATGTCTTGGTCATTCAGAAGGTTGTACATTGTACTCAGCACAGACAGATGTCACAGACCTATTTTGAACTGTATCCAAAACTAGCCCCACATAAGCTGGGCCTGAGGTAACTGAGGGATTGAGAGCTGGAAAGGATGGTGACTCAGGAGAGAGATCATCAAAAGACTCAACTGTTTGGAGGTTGAGAAGAAGGAAGGAGGGTACCTTTAGAGGTGGGGCACCCCTTTTTCTCATCTTTTCGCTTGCCTGAGTGACAGAACAGGAAGGTCTTTAGTCTTGATTTGGAGTTGGTCTTGAAAGGATCCTGGAACATATGTTTTCCTCAGGGTTCCTAGGCTGCATGGCACAGATCTTGTCTCACAGACACTGTGAATGAGGAAAATAGAGGAATTTTGTCCTAGAGAGCAGGGTTTGGGTATTGATCTGCTGTGACTCACTAGGTGATGTGTCTTACCTGCTGAAAGAAGCTTCTCCTTCATAGAAACCTTCTATACAAACCTGTACATTTATACAGTCAGCACCTTTCATCATTTTTTGGCCTTTTTCAAATTGACCTGCCTGATTTCTGGTGAATCTTGGCCAGGCTAGCAGGCTTCTTCCAGTGAAAGTGCACCAAGGTGTAAGAGGGTGACAGAAGCAACTTGCAGAGTGTCCTAATGTGCCCTGGGCCTGAAATCCTGAAGGGAAATGCCATTCTTCTCCATGCACTTTCTGGAGATGCTCTTCCTACATGACAGAAACTGCTGCCTTCTGGGAATCTCCAGATTCAGATGCAGCCAGGGAGGCAAAGCATAAGAATAAATAGGATGATTGATTGCTTCTGATGAAAGCATTCCTCATGCTGTTTTGCTGAAATGTGCTGATAGGCAATGGTATGAGCTGGGTAAAACTTCGCAAGCATTATGACAAGTTGTGAGTGGTGTGGGCACAGTGAGAACAGGATATTTCGAAAGGGTGTTGCAGGAGAACTAGACCAGTCACTACGATGGTCATTGGAAGTGATCTAAAAGAACAGCATAGATATGCCAGTGGTTACTGCTCTTAGGGAGAAGATGAATTCAGTAGCCCAGCAGAACTGAGACTGCACATCCCCATGCCTGCTGTTCTCACTAGCAGCATGGCTGAGTACATGTTCCCAGCAGTCAAGCACACAAATTCATTCATGGAACACATATGTGTGCACATGGCTGGCCATGCAGGCCAACACAGACAGGGACTCAGCACATACACAAACAGTACCAATGGCCTTATCCTGTTATTCTCTCCAGCTGATCAGAATAACAGTCCATCAATGCCAAATATAAAAAAAATGTACAGTACGGATGTAAAGGCCTCCAGTAGCTGGCCTTAGGCATTCATTTTATCCAGTTGCTAGCCCTGGATCCTGGGATCCTGGGATCCTCAGTTTTGCCAGTTACTGACACCAAGACATGCAAAGCCCCTCCAAGGCTGCAGCCCCACACCACCTGCACATAAGAGCATTAGTATTAAAGATTTGTTCATTAATAATTTTATATATGCAATAAGGAATTCACTCACAGAGGACCAAAGCTTCCAGCTTTCACACAAATCTTGGTTACTGGCATATACAGATTTGTCCCAACATCCTAGTGTTTGATTACAAGGAATCAAAATATGAAGGCTGGGATGTGAATGGTGTTGACAATTCAGAGATATATGCATGTATTTGTCTCCAAGGCAAAAACCCCACCCCTCTTAAAATTAGAACAGGGTAAGGCAGAGAATTGCATCTCTTATGAGAGACAAAATAATAAAGCTTTCATACTGTTAATATATCTCATTTATTTAGATGAGATCTGTCTTGATATGATCTGTGTTTCTGCTAGAAAAAGATAATCTGGACCTTTTTTCTTAAAATTTATTTTAAAAAAAGAGTATGATTTCACATGATAAACTTTTTTCATTTCAACATAGACAGTGGATGGTTCCTGGATAAGATTGTCATCAAACATAAAGAAGGAGAAGAAGCTCAGGAGGTTGTATTTCCTTGTAATATGTATGCTGTTCATGAAGAAAAAGAATTTGTTACCTGCCAGCAACATAATGAAAAAATTTTGGAACCAATATGTCCTCACAGTCTAGATGTTTGAGCAATGCCCCAGAGTTTTTCCACATAGAAGGGATGCAGAATTTTGCAATTGAAGACAAGGAACAAAGTTCCTGCATTAGCATAGGAGAGAGTCATGACCTAATACAGAGAAGCCCCAAACCAAATGATGCATAAGGCGAAATGTGCACTGATCTTTAATTTTAATCTAAATTATACAGAGACCATGTGAAATTAAATAAGATTTCAGTTCTCACTGTTTTAAAAGGAATTACGTATAAACATCTGAAATGACAGAGCTGGCATCATGGAAACACGGTGAGATGACTTGCACAGCCGGAGTGCTGTAATGGATGGCTACAAACGCTTCCGTAGGGATAGGCAAGGAAGGAGAGGTGATGGAGTAGCCCCGTATGTTAGGTAGTGTTTTGATTGTCTAGAGCTTGATGATGGTGATGATAGGGTTAGGTGTTTTTGGGTAAGAACCAGGGGGAAGGCCAACAAAGCAGGTATTGCGCTGGAAGTATGTTATAGACCAGCCAACCAGGAGGAAGAGGCAGATGAAGTGTACTATAAGCAGTTGGGGGAGTCTCAGAGTTGCCAACCATTGCTCTCAGGAGGGACTTATGTCTGCTGGAAGCACAATAGAGCAGAGAAGAAGGAGTCTGGGAGGTTCCTGAAGTCAGTGGAAGACAACCTCCTGACACAGTTGGTGAAGATACCTGCTAGGATGAAGGAAAGGCTTAGGCAATTAATGCCTTCTTTGCCTCAGTCTTTAGCAGTAATATCAGTTCTCCTGGTAGCCAGCACCCTGACCTAGAAGAAAGGGATGGGGAGCAGAATGGTTCCCCCACAATGGAAGGGTAAACAGTCAGTGATCTGCTGCAGCACTTAGATACATACAAGTAAATCTCTTGGGCTGGATGTGATCCACACAAAGGTACTGGGGGAGATGCACTTGGGTCGTGATCACCCCATGCAGTGCTACAGACATGGGGCTGGGTGGATGGAAAGCCGCTTGGTAGAAAAGAACCTGGGGGTGCTGGTCAACAGCTGGCTTAACATGAGCCAGCGTGTGCCCAGAGAGCCAAGAAGGCCAAGGGCACCCTGGCTTCAACCAGCAGTAGTGTGGCCAGCAGGACCAGGGCAGTGATTGTCACTATGTACTTGGCACTGGTGAGGCCACACCTCAAATCCTGTGTCCAGTTTTTGTCAAAATTTGCTTTCTATTTTTAGAAACTGCTAGTGATCTTTTGTTTCTTAGAACAGAATGAGGAGACAGGTCTCAAAAGTTAATCAAGATATTTATTGCAACAGCAGTTGAAATACAGTGGAGTTTAGACTTCATGCATGAGAAATTTATTCATAGAGTTTTGGTACATACAGGAAGTGAAATATATTATGGATCCTTGGGTTTAAACAAATTCAACACCAACATGGAGTCAATAGTATGGAAGCTGATAGTGAGCATGTATATATTTATTTTTAAATAAGTGATATTGTTTAAGGGTGTTCGACTGAAGGAGTATGGGTGTATGTTTGCAGTGAAATGATATCGCAGGAGAGCTCCTTAAATTCATCGGTATAAAAGAAAAGTAAAGTAAGAAAATAAGTTCAGTTAGTTGCTGCAAATCTGCAAAAGATTTAGAAACTTCCAGACCTCCAGGTTTTATATATAATTTTAAGTACAATGGTTATAACTAACCACTGCAGTTTATATAACCCCCTCAAATATAGAGCTGAACCAGTAAATAATTAGCATTTCGTATAATATACTCTATATAGTACTACAGTACTTCATACAGCTACCATGACAATTCTTCTTTGCCTGGAGCAAATTGAACCAAATTCTTCTCATATGAATAAGGCCAGCTGTGATGAATGTATAAAATAAACTTTAATCTTGGAAGTAGTTTCAGGGCATAATTTGATAAAAAGAGTATAAGAAATACTATTGGAGATAAAAGGTAATGGTCAGATTATGTATACTATACTAATAGTTTTTATTAATCTTATTATTTTTGTTTTTGCAATGAAAGATGGTTAGATGAATATCACAATGATGGGAAAACTGAGAGGGAGCTAACTGCCAATAGTAAATACTTTGTTAAAGAAAATTTGTTATACCACTATAGCATATGCTTAATGCCGGGTTATTATGAAGAACCCTTCCAGATAAGACCATAACTTAAGAAAAAAAGTGATAATAAAGCATGCTCACAATTATTTTTCCTGTTCATATTTTAGAGGATGGCAGTTCAATGAAAGCATTCCTTAAAGGTAAGAGTTGTTTTCGAACCATTTTTTTCTATGCCATAGTTGTTCCTTCCTGAATTTAAATCAGTGTTGTGACAAATATGTGAGCAAGAGACCTCATTTGTATATGCATTGTCTTGTATATCAGTTGCAAGAGAAAATGACAAATTGGCTGGCAACAGTCTACAGAAAGGACTAGACCTTTATAAGCAATTGAGAAAAGCATAAACGATTTCTGGTTTTCTTCCTATTTCTACTATTCTATCCTGAAATCAACCAGGAATTCCTCTGAGAAGAGATTCAGGTGTTGTTTTGTTTACCCCAATGTCACTGTCATTTAATACTTGCGGACAGGTCCCCTAGCAAACATCAGCAAGTTGAAAAATGTGTTCTGAAGCATCAGTGGAAACATTTTTAGGTCAAAATCCCAAAGTAGCCAGAAATAATGCAAGCTTAAACTCCAAATCCTCCAGTGAAGCTAAACGCAGTATATGCATCCAGTTGGCTAAATCTGTTTAAATTAATAAAAAGACATTAATAAAAAACTCTCCACCCAGCTTTCTGTTTTTATATCTACAAAGACTGTCTCATCACTAATACACTAGCTCCTACCAAGTGTTTAAAATTTAAGATATCATCTTTGTGTTCCTTCTTAATCAGAAAAGAGAAACAGACTGACATGGGTATTTTTTATGAACATTTAACTGTAAATGGCTATTTTGTGCAACTGTGCCTGGGAATTTTATGGGAGCAAGTAAAGTAAAAAAAAGTAGTGTTTGCATTTGTCTCTAAAAACAGTGACTTCCCTTCTGTAGGATGAGTCCTAGTCTCTCAGTCTAATCCCAGTTTCAGTGAGAATTGAATCACTTGCATTCAATTGAACAGTTTAGCCAACAGCTTTATTATTCCATGACAACATAACTTTGCCAAGAGGAGACTGATGAACTCGGGTAAGTAAAGACTTTCTCACAGAGAAAGTTGATTTTCATGAGTGACTTGGAATTGGATCCTGCACCTGCTAAGTGCACAGTTCCAAAAGGCAACCATAATATCTATTTCACCTTATGTTCAGAAAATAGACTATATTTTACAACCAATTCAAATTTTTTTTCAGCATAGATTCATTCTTCATGATGTTATAATAAGCAGGCGCAGATACACAGGCTGCTAGTGCCTGTGAGTGTCAAGAGTGGTCAGATTCAATGCATTGATTATGAGGAGAAAGGAGTGGATTACTCTTAACCAGATTTTAAATGTCACATCATCAAGATGTGCAGGAGAGGCCAGAGAGCATTGAGATCAGAGGTTCTGAAAAGAGAAACTATAAAGGAGAAGAACATTTTAAGGAAGTTATTTGTCAATTAGTTATGCAGCAGCTTAGCTTGAGTTGCTATGCAGTCATTGTTTTACCCATGGGTTCATTCCAGTGAGGAACTGAGACAGGTTAGAGACTGGACTTTCATGCCTTATGTGAAAAAGATGTTGAGGAGGACTGATTTTTCACAGTTTAATTTGTGTTGTTATACTGGTGATCTCACAGACCTTACATGACTGAGCTTTATAGGAGGGCAACAATCACAAGAGGTTTGCAAAGACATCTTGTACTCAGTTGTGTCAGTCCACCATGACACAGTACCAATGTCAGAGCTGGTAAGAGAACATTCCAGAGAGGCAGAGTCTTGGAAGAAAAAGTAATTGCCTTAGATTCTCCCAACACCTGTAGAAGTGAAGATTTCACATGGTGCAGGTGCTGGGAGAATCTAAGCAGAGATAAGCGGTCCCATTCAGTGTGGAGTTGAATACTTTCATGTAATATATGTTTACCGGATAAGAAGCAAACGGTGGTTCTGATGTTAGGAAGTCGATGTTTTAGGCACTCCTGTGGTCATATTCTGTATGAGCTGCACTCTGCAAGTGGGCTTCAGGGAAAGTCATAAAAAGCTGATTGGCTTAATTCAGTGTTTGCTGATCTTCAGGATAAGATCAGTGTACTCAGGTCAGGTTTAAAGCACGAATTACAGAAAAAAATACATTCTGAAGGTTATAAATCTCATTTGCTTTGGATGAGGCTAGTAACCTGTTCAGCTACCTAGCCAAAGAGGAAACCTTGAAAATCATCATTACTAGGTAGGTTACTTGAGGGCTTTTAGTCCTTTTTCAGCCAGACTGGCATTATGCCAGCTTTAATGAAGCATAAATCCCAGATCCCTGTGACTACTGCTGCTGCTGGCTATGGATTCTGCCAAAACGCAGTCTGCCCATATCAACTTTTCTCAGTAAGCTTTGTACGTTTGTACATTACAGAGAGGCTCTGGCAAATCAGGCATAGGAATAGATTTATTTGTATGCCTCTGATTCCTCCTTGTGTGTTTGATGCAAGATAAAAAGAGAAAGTGTATTGCCCTTGTAGAGAAGACAGATAGGTGCTCTCAGCTCTCAAATGAAGTTGATTTGAGGGAGAATGGGACTTTACATCACTCCTTAAAGTTTTCTCCATTGTAGAGATATTTTATTACTTTCTCCTTCTGTTTTCTCTACTTATTTTCCTTTTCTGCCTCAAAGTAGATGAAGTATTTTAATATCACAGAGGGAAGAATTTTCTCTCAAATGAGGGAGATGACACAGTATGTTCCAATGATGTCCTCACTGCAGTCAGCTAAAAGGAGCTGGGTTCCTGTAATGTGATTTCTGCAGGGTGTCCTGTGGTTTTATGGGTTTTTATGGGTGGTAAATAAAATATGGTTCAACATCAATGAACAGTTCAGTGAATAGATATTACTAGGCTGGCTCTTCTTGTGTTGTGGAAGATTGTTGGTCTTAAGACATACAGAAAATTCATAAGAGAAAATATTCAGTAAATTCTGCCATGACTGATTTTGTTTTGAAATTATTCCCTACCTTGCAAATACATGCTAATGGACTAAGAATAATCACAGAATTCCCAAATTTTAAATGGAATGGGCCTACTTCTAAAAAACAATGACAGTATATTTCCATTGCCAGATGGAGGCGGAAATCCCTAAGAAAAATAATTAAGCAGATTGATTTCTCTGCCTCAAGGTAACACGAATTTCTACAATCTCCAGGAAATAAGCAACCTACTCCTACGTCTAGCAAAGTGTGAATGTCATTTTAGGTCTTAAGACCAAAAAACACCAGAGTGAAAAAGCCCCCAAAATGTATTGTAAGAATAGTTTTGGCAGTCCTCTAAAAACATATAAACTACTCATGTTTAAAAAAGCCTCCAGAAAATAAGGTTTCCTTTTTCAGCTTTCTGAATTATATTATGAAATGTTGGCTTTATGGTTTGCCATGCCTAGACTGCTATGTGCAGAAGTCATTGCAGATTTGATTTTCACAGTTTTACTGAAGCAACTCTCAGGTTCCAGACTAGTGGTCAAAAGAATTTCCAGAAGGAAATTGTTATGGCTGATCCCATTTAATTTCTGAAAGTCAACAAATGACCTCTAATTCTAGCATATCTCTGGATAAATCTCTGTAATATGAATCAGATCCTTAGTTATATAATTACAGAAAAGAGAGAATTCTGAGATTCTTTTCCAGAATTCTGTTTTGTTCCCCTACTATTCATTTAGTGATTCCCACATTGATGTCTCAAAGTAAATGGCTATAACTTTACACATAAGCTATAAAAGTACAATGATACACTAAAACACTAATCACTCTGAAAGCAAGTTAACAGAGTTCAGTGATATAAGGGGAAAAGTCTCTTTTTTAAAGTGGCCATACATATGAAATGCAGAAAATGACCTACTGAAGCCCAGCTATCTCATTTCCACAACTTCACTCCTGAAGAGATATAGAAGTCACTGAGCACAATAAATATTTGTCATCAGTCTTTTGTCTGCTGTAGCCATCCTGACCAAGTAGACGTCTAAGTGAGTAGAATATTTGACAAAGGATTTTTTTTCTTCTTCTGCCATGAGCAGGTTAAATGAATTTGCTGAACTGAGAGAAAATGCAGTCAGTCTTGGTGAGCTCACTTACTAAACTGTAGAAGAATTTAAAGTAAGTGTAATAGAATAAAGAATCATAGACACTAAGAGGCCTTAAATCTGTAACCATTGATTTATTTCCTGGAAAACTCCCAACTGGTGTCTTAGCCTGCCTTCTGAAATAATAATTAAAAACACAGTAATGGATATTAATTAAAAGAAATCACCTTGGCTGAAATACCTTCTCTGAACATGCTGCCTCTTTGAGGAGGGAACAGGCAGTTATGCATCTGTGCTTTCTCTTAACTTTGGGCTTTCTCTCTCCTGGGCAGAGGGAATTTACAAAGAGAGGGGGAAAAAGCTCACTTGGGAAACACAGAACTGCAAAATTATCTTAATTTCCTCTCTGTTGTGTTCCTGGGACAGCCTTCAAAATGGGACATGGTTGGACAGCATAAGAGATTCAGGGCTGTGCTGGGAGTCTTTGTAAATTTTGAAGCTCCTCATAAACCCTTGGAGTGCTCAGGAACAGCAAAAGCTCAAATGATGCTTGACTTCACCAAATGTGACACCCTGAAGAGTACCACATGCCAACCTGGCACAAGGAGATAAAATTCAAAGCTGGCACATATATCAAACAGAAAAAGTTCCTCATTAGGCAAAGTGTGGATATTCCACACATTACATCTGACTCATTGCTGGTAATAACCTCAAAAAAAGAGTTCAGATGGAAGGATCCTTTCAGCTAGTGTGTTACTCAGAAGACTGGCTGTGAGATGCGTATTTGCCTGCTGTTTTGTAGCTGAGCCCGGAAGAGTCAGGAAACAGTAGGATGTAAAGCAGAAACAGCTTCTGTAACAAGGGAAAAACCAGGATTATCTAAAAAAACCATGAAAAATAGGAAAATTATAAATCAAGGAAACCAGATGAGGTTCTCATAGAGCGTCCATCTCTAAGCAGGCAGAGGAAAACAAAAGCAGAAAAACGGCACACGGTTCTCTAGGAAAAAGTAACAACCAATTTATTTGTGAATTAAATAATTCTAAAATTCACTTTATCAACGTATTGTATTGTAGGCTTACACACAATTACAAAATAGTTCTCTTTTATATCAATCCCATTAGCAAATTATTGTATTGTCACAGTATTGGCCATAAGTCTAAACACAAGGTTTTGATTTTCTTCCGTTGTTAAGTTTGTTTTGCCATGCAGGATCAAGTGTCTTTTTAACAAATAGTACATTTGAATTCAGGGGATGATTTACCTTCAAGCATTTAAGTAGCTTTCTAACCTATACTGTCCATCTAAGGCACTCTATTTTTCCCATGCCTGGAATAGCTTCTCAGTTGCATTCTGGACTTCTAACACTGTTATGAGCGTAGGTTACTTACCAAAAAACAATCTCTAAAAGGTCCAAGTAATGAGGTGATGGCAGTGCAAACATCTTTTCAGAATTTCCTAAATTTTATATTTAACCATAATTAATGATCTGGTCTGACAAATGAGCAGATTGGACATGACAAATTAAGTTAGAAAAATCTGAGAAAAAACCTTGAAGTTTTGTTGTTTAACTTGTTGTGTATTAGCCAGCAGGTCTTACAAATGGATTATACACAAGTCTTACAAAATGCTAGTTTTCTTTTCATTTTACATCAGAACATTCTAATAACCGAAATTTATTAAAATAATTACTGTTATTAAAATAACTATTTTGTTATAAAGAATGCAAAAAAAAAAAAAAAAAAAGCAAAAACAAAACAAACCCTAGGCAAACAGGGTTTTTTCTGCTTCCTTGGTGTTAATTTCTGCTTTCACACCCATTTCATCAATTTCTTGTGTTTTTCAAGACTAAGTTATACTTATCTTCAAAAGAAGATTTTTTAATTAATGGTTAATTATTTATTTTTATTAAATGGAATGTAAATTAATGATAATATATAATTCTTTGTTGTGATAGTAACAAAGGCACCCGTTGCTCTCTACAAATGATACTAAAAATATGTAATTGATGCATTCATACTAAAAATGTTTTTCCTGGTTTAGCACAACGATGGAGAGTCCAGGTTAAAACAGATGGAGATTCCCCAGAGCCCCAGGAGTGTAGAAGGACCCTTGTGATTTATGGCTCAAAGGGCAAAAGTGATGAGCTTCTGCTTTTTCCACAAACCCCAGGAGATGTGTACTTTCTCCCCAGAGTGACTGATGAATTCATTGTAAGTCAGAAATGTACAGTACTACACAGAGCTTATCATGACATTGCTCTCTAGGCAAAATATATATGTGCGTGTGTGTGTGTGTGTGTGTGTGTACATAACTAGCATTACATATATCTATATCTACAGTTATTCTTTCTGGTAGAAAATGTTGTAATTATTTACAAAGAGGGAACAACGTAAGTTTAGGTCTTGAGTCATCTCCTGCTGATAGTCCTGTTCTACTATAGCCAGCTCCATGGACTCTTCTGTGTAATTTACTGTATTCACCAGCTCATCTTGCATTTTTTCTATTTCCCTGAGGATTCCTCAGTTGAAGTTCATACAAAAGGCAATATACAATTATTTGTGAATGTAGAAGATGAAGGATTGGGCAGCATTCCCAGGGGACATAAGTGGGCTTTTCTTTCCTTTATTTCCATCTTTGTAAAGTAGTATCCACTCTCCCCAAGATAGTTCTGTCTCTCAGGCCAGCAGGCAGAGGATTTTTCTGGATAATCATAAATCACTGGAGAATGCATTCATGCATATCAAAGTGGGGTGAACTCTGAAGCAATACCTCATATATGGCCAGTTTTAAAATCAACCTTACACAGTCCTGACTGCCTGTGCAGCTGACACACATGCTGCTGCTCTGAGAGGATTCATCTGAGACACCTTTTAAATGTTCAGATTCTGTCCTGGCTTTTTAGGCTAAGTCATTGCAAATTCTGCTGATTGGCATGAAGTACAGCTTCTAGCCAGCAAGATGAGAGAAATAGCTTGCAATTCAAGGCAGTTTTATACAGCCCAGAAAGACTTTTCAATGGCTGCAATAAACATTCTGAAAACAATGGCAAAACTCCATTTAGAAAATTATGTCAAAGCTTCATTGCAATGACCTGATCTAGGCTGAATTTGTAGTTTAAATAACAAGCTAAAGCAGTTTAGGAACTTTATGTAGAGTAAATGAAAAGACAAATGTCATTTCTTAGAGACAAGGAAGCAGCTGCTTATCTGAAAACACACAGGAAACACACTAAGCAATGAAATGAGCTTCCTACGCCATGAACATAAACTGAAGAGGTCAGTAGAGGCAGAATCTATGGAGAAACAACACCAGCTGACTGAATTTTGGCAAGCAATATTGCATAAAGCAGACCTTCACTACATCCAACACGTTGGTAATTTTCCAAATGGCACATATTCTTTGTTAAGGCTGCCTAATTTCAATGATTGGGTATCACACTAGCAGAAATCAGTGTTTCTGCGTGTCAGTCATGGTTGTTCCTCATAGTCTACTATCCTTGGTACCACAGTACCTTATCCATTGTTCCCTTCCACACCAGCAGCTTTGTGAATGCTTGTTCATACTTTGGAGTGGTTTTGGGTTAGTGCCTATATTTTCCCCATATCTGTGTCCTTGTTCTCATAGCTTTGCATGAAGGAGTTAGTACTATTTGAGCATTTTTTATTGTGCATGACATTTTATCTCTTTGCCACATTGCTTACAGTGCAGCTTGCAGAATAGCAGGTCTGATATAAAGGGGCATTTGGGGATTCACAGTTCTCTCCATAAATACCCTCATACCTCTTTAGGTGCTTGAGCAAATAAACCCAGTTTCTTTTTGCTTTCCCTTTCTTTGTTCTACTAAGACTATGCAGAAGAATGCAGAAGCTTTGCTTATGTTCTCTCACTGTAGCAGCAGGCTGGAGGCATGAACGTGATATCACAAGGAGGACAAGCTGTGAATTCAGCTTTACAACAAGCAGGAACAGATGAACTTTTAACCTGCCCCCAAGATCCCAGTCCTAGACAAACATCCTTAGCAATATAGTGCAGTAAAAAGAACAGGTTATGTTCTATAAGCAGCTCACACAGTTTTGAAACAGTAAGGTTAATTTTGATCTCAGAGATACATTTATTGTAAACTGAGGACAGAAAGGCATGTAAATTCCTGATTTTCCAGGTGTTCTCACACAAGAATATGCACAGATGTGTATCATATTCAGAATAATTTGATCCAAAATATGTCCAACCAACTCCTATGAAAAAACAGGTGTAGTTTAATTGCACATAGCAAGCATAAAGAACAAATTAAAAGAGAGGAAAGAGCAGCATGCTCTTAGGTACAGTTTAGTTTCAGTGGTCTCAGGAATGTGTAGTATGGTGGTTGAGCTGCTTAAATAAGAATGAATTTAATTAGAACACCTTAGTTTTAGAAAATAAACTGAGAAATAGGTGAACATGTCAATGTGATGAAATCTGATGGGAGTTCCAGCGTTGAGGATAGCATTGGAAAGAAACCGGTGCAGAGCTGGAATTTTTTCCCTTGGTAGTCTGGTGATAATTGGAATCAATCATTGATCTCACACGGGATTAATAGATTTGTAAAGTATATAGATGTTTTCCCCAGTAATTTTTGTTGTTGCTTGCACAGTAAGCTTGTCAGAGTATGCCTTTGAAAAGTCCTAGTGCAGTGTCCATATTCTGTTCTCCAGAGAATCAAATGTAAAGATACATGGGCAGACAGAGTGTGGGATTGGGGTTCCCAAAACTATTCTCCAAAACACTAGCACAGGTAGCACAAAATGAGCAATAGCACTCTTCAAGTAGGACTGTTGTTAAATACACAATAAATACAGAATGTATTTTGCATTAAGGACCATGAGGGTGACAGAATTTTGAATCACATAATACAAAAATCCATGTGTTTTCTGCAGTATGAAGTGATACTCCAAGCAACGAGCAGGTTTTCTGGAGTATATGAGAGAAGGCTGTTCAATTGAATTTTAGGATGCTTTAACCACACCCTATTAAATAGAATAATGTACAGGTTTTTTTCTTTCTTTTTTCTTTTTCCTTCTTTTTTTTTTTTTTGGTTTAACATGAAAAATAATGAAAAAGAACAATACTTAAATATGCACTCAAACAGTAATATTTACAAAGCTTTAACTACCTTAGGCATGAGGTCTTTGAGAAGCCCTGTGTGAATCAAAAAGGAAAAGAGTTAGAATGTTATGAAATTCTGTAATCATCTTTATCAGTTACCTGTCCCTGAGGTGTTCAGAAGCTCAGTAGCTTTGTCAGAGCCTCCACTTGATTTTGAGAGCCTTCAGTCATGTAATGGAAAAAATGCTATGTTGTTTAGCATATGACAAATCACATCCAACTCAGCTAAGGTTTTAAGTTCTGAATATTACATAAAACTATTCAGAATAAATAAATGTGAAAAAATTAATTAAAAATTATAATAATGAAGAGATAAAGTATCCTCTTGCAAACATTCAACAAATTTAAAACCAGGATATTCACTGGATATATACTTTGTGATGGATTGTATGTCTGTCTCTGTTTCAAAGTTCATGTTGCATCAACTAATAGACATTGATAGAGGGAAAAGAGAATTTTGGGATCAAATATAGTATATCATATTCCAGAGGAACACCGATTGTAATAAATTGCTTAGAAAAGAATTACAAGACTGATGCAGCGGCAGTGTTGAGTTAGAGTGAAGGAGCTGAACAAAACGGCTAATACTGGCTAGAACTGTGAGGGGAAAAAAAGCCATGAAATAAAGAGCAACTATCTAACACATTCAATTGAAAAGAGTTGGTGTTTAATTCCACGGATCATAAACAGTATGATTATTAGTAGTTGCTGGTTCAAAAGCAGTCATGGAATTAATTGAAATTGCAATTCTAGAAAGAAAAGGGACAATTGTGTTTTTTAAATTGTCCTTCCTGTATTCTGGAATTATTTTCCTACATATTCCATCTGTGTATTTCCTACAACGATTATAGCACATATATTTTATGACAACTTAGAAACCTAGAGAATTGCAAATTTGGTTAGCAGAAGACAAAGCAAAATGTGAGTTACAGCTTGCCCTGCCACATAAAAATCACCAAGTTCTGTACTTTTGCAACTCGCAAACAGAGAGCTTTATTGAATACGTTGTTCGCAGCATTTAGAATAGCTGTTTGATACAGTCATGGGGTCCATGTACGAGAAAGAAAATCTGCAGGCAGTAATTTAAAACTCAGTAGTCTGCTTCTGAAAGAGAAGAAGCAATGATTTTGTTGCCTGTGAAAGAATTGTAGTTGAGATGGGTGAAGAACCTTTGCACTCTCCTCTCAATGAACCCAAATAATTGCCGTTAAGTTTAATAAGGTGGAATGCATATTTTGTGAGGGATTAATCCACTTAGTCCACCATAGCTAATGACACATAGCTAATGATATCCTTTGCAACATACACAGCATGAATGAAAAATCTTGATGTGAAATTCTGCCCACGTATTTCCCTTTTCACAGTGCAAGAGTGGAGACCAAGTCAGAGACATCTTAGAGCTCTGTAAGCACAATGGCACAGAGACAGGCAGAACAGGCTAGGTCTAGAGAGAGGACAAGACTGGTGCTCTCTTCTTTGATGTAAAACTACTGCTGTGTGGCTTTTATGAGCACTGTGGAGTTACAGTTCAGCAGCTCAAGGGTTCCGTGCAGCCCCAGGGCTGTTGTATAGACAATGGAAAGGATTTCTTCCTTGATCATTAAACAATGTCTTAAATCTTGAAATTGTGTAGGAGTGGCATGGCAACCACTTATAATACTTAGCTTAAGAAATTCAGACTGGAAGGGATCTTTTAAGCCATCAAGTGCAATTCCTTCTTATCGAAGGCCCCTTTTTGTATGTTCTACATCATAAACCATTCAAATTCCTGTAAAATGATTTGGGCAGGTTGCTTTATTTTCAATTAATTGTTCCTCTTCATACTCTGAGGTTTTAGTGTTTCTTATTTGCATAATATTTATAAATACTGGTGACAAACTCTCCCAAAATGCAAAAAAAGCATTTTTTTTTTTTTTTTTTTAATATGGCACCTCTCTAATAATAATATGGTAGCTGGTACTTCTCTACAAATATGTGTTCACTGTGCGAATGCTCATGAGCTAGCTTTAAGCAAGCAGGGTCAGCACTGAAGGGCTGTCACATTCAGAGGTCTGCCGAGAAGCAGAATAAATGAATGTGTTAGGAGGTCTGTGCTCTATCTTTTGAGCCAATCTTCTGGTGATTCATTTAGTGCCAGGGCATGGTTGTGTAAGACTAATTTCAGTTTCTTTTTGCCATGATCTAGGGTGCACAAAGGATTTATTCCCTGGAAAGTCAGTAAATCTTATGTTGTGACTGGTGTGGAGAAAAAAAAAGCAGCAATATGCAAGAAGAACAAAGCCAATGGCAACATTTTCTGTTTTGATCCTTCTTAAAAATAATTCCCACCTTTTAAAAATACTAGTTCTCTCCTGTTCCACTCAAAAATCACTTCCTGTCCTGTCTTTCTTGCAGTGAAAGGCTGCCACACCACTTCCTGCTGTTCAGAAGACTTATCATGCAGTGAATAATGTCATGCAGATCATTACCCACAATCAGCAACAGTTATTGACTTTCCCATATGTAGTATGGAAACAGAGTTGCCCTAGAGAGTTATTTCTGTAACATTAATGATTTATTTTTATTCAGAAATATCCTTTTTCTTTTAGAAAGAGATGGTTAAAAAGTAGTTTCTTGTTCTAAACCAAATTATTTAGCAAATGAGAATTTAGCTAAAACTTTAAAAAATTTCTTTACCTAAAATTAAAATTAATTCAAAATTTCTTCACCAAAATAGTTGCCAAGCATTGGAACAGGCTGTCCAGGGCAGTAGTTGAGTAACCATCCCTGAGGTATTTAAAAAACATGTTGATGTGGCACTTAGGGACACGGTTTAGTGGTTAACTTGACAGTGCTGGGTTAATGGTTGGACTTGATGATCTTAAAGGTCTTTTCCAGCCTAAAAAATTCTGTGATTCCAGGCTCATAGTAAGCATGTTTAAATTAATACGTTGCTTGACTACTGATACTAGAATCTTTAATTGTAAGTTAATGCTCTCTTTATCCAGTAGGGTCAACAATTTTACATGTTACCTTCAGTCTAAAGAGCCCTAAATGCATGGATCTTACTGATTTTAACATTTATTCACTCTAAAAGTAAAGTTCCATACTTGCAATACTAACAATGGAGACAACCTCACCTGTGATCATACCATGAAAAAAAAGGATTGATTCTACCATCACACTTATCCCAGCCTCAAACTCAACTTTTCTATTGTTTACTGTTAAGTTTAAGAATTCTGCACTGGGATTGGGGAAAATCTCTGTACATGAACAAGCCATGACAGTACGCTCTTCCTCATGCTGTTTGGTGCAGGTTGAGACTGGAAATCTGGGAGATGTATACAAGATTCAAGTCAGCTGTGATGATGTGCCAGGCTTTAAGGATTGGCATCTGAGGTCTTTTCACTTAGAAGAGTTACATACTAAACAAGAACTGAACTTTGACTGTAACTGCTGGCTCACTCTTAACAGAGAAGACAAGGAGCTGGTGAAAGAATTCCCTGCAGTCACTGAGCACCGGGAAACTTTACCAGGTAAAAGCACCAAGAAGATATAAACACTCTAAATTAACTGCTTGAAAATAAATCAGTGCCAGAGATATAATATAGTGCTTTCTCTAGATTTGATATTTTCAGTGGCGCTGCTGCACCTGTCTTCATATATGCACTGCAAGAATGCTGATCATTTAAAAAATTTTACTTTTCCAGTGAAGTCGCATATTGGGTTTTATGGTTGCTAAATCTGCATGATTCTAAGTGTGAAAAAATGAACAATATAATTATACTTTTTAAAGTTAAGCTATACTTTTTAAGTTCAAAGTCATAGAAATGACTTGCTCTAGCCTTACTATTGAATTGCTTAGCTTATAATAGCTTTACTTACTAACGTAAGTATCAGAAGTATACCTTATTAACCTATTGGAAAAGTTTTTTGTTTTTTATTTGTAAGGACTGCTTTTTTGGCATGCTGAGAGTTTAGAATGTACTCAGAGCTGTCCTTGGAATGTGAAGACTTAGAGAAATAGTAAGTACAGAGAGTACTGCATTTGTTCAGAAAAGTTAGCAGTTACACATGAGATAAAAGTAATTAGAGGCATGACTGCTTTGTTAAACTAAAGTTTCAGAAGTTCAGGTCCTGGAATACTCAAACCAATTCATGACCTTAAAAGAAAGTATGGTGTTACATTAGTTGAAAGTTAACTCAGCAGTACTGTACACTAAAAATGACATTTGAAAAATTTTGGTTATTCTTTTCATATGAGCCTGAATATATATGCAATTTAATGATTTTCCTCAGAAGAAAAGCTCATCTGAGATTTCAGAAGAGATGTAGAAGTTCATGTATACAGGATCAATGTAGAGGCAAAGAGTTTATAGTTTCCTTCCTTAACTTAATAAGTGCATATTGTAAATTTTTATACTTACATATGTCATGCATCCAGATGCTGTTACATCTGTCTCTGTTATTCCAATTTGCATAACCTTATTCTTTGACCTATGTTAGTTGTTATCTACTGCAAAGATAATTCAGTTTCTAACAGTGCCTGTGTTAAATAAGTTCTTATTGTCCAGATTTTGCACAATTAAACAGAATTGGGCAGAATTTGTCTAGATTTATAAGTCTAAATTGTCCAATTTTCTTCAAATTTCTAACAAAGTTAATGGAAAGTGTTCATTGAGCTTAGCATGAAGAGATCAGATTCACAAAGAGTAACCTGATTATGTCATTCACTATGTAGCAGAATTTTTCATAGCTGAAGAAATAAAAAAAGAGCAGTAGTCTTGCTAAATACTTGGTGTTGCTCTTTTAAGTGCACCTTATACTTAATCAGCTTTAATTAAACCTTTTATTTTTTTTTGTGCAGTCTCTAACTATGTTGTCTCTGTACATATTGGTGACCGCTGGGCAGCAGAGACTTTTGCAAATGCTTATATCACTTTCTATGGCAAAAGAGGGGACACAGGTGTGAGGAAATGTCATACATCTTTAACAAAAGGAAGAAAATTGCAAAGAAACAAGGTAATGGCAAGATAATGCAATCTTACATGTGCAAGGGTTAGCACTGCATTAAGTGTGACTTAATGTCTACTCTGAATACATCTGTCTAGATAGGCAAGAATTAGGAAACATTCACAGGATTTATCTTTCAGATATTCACAGTAGACCAATGTCAGTGTTATTTATTTCCTGTGCAGAACATCCCCACATGACAATAAAGGCTCCACACGAGCAATACAAAGCAGATTAGTGGAGAGGACCTCTGTGGTGACACTTCTGACTGCTTCCTTCCAAATTTAGGACAGAGCAGGTAGCAAAGAATTTTAAAAAATCAGTGGTTCAGAATAAGTTACAGAAATTTCTATGAGACCTTTGCAGTCCATGATGTTTCTGAAACCATAATCCCATGTGAAATGCCTACTCAATGTCTAGTCAGTGAGTTTAGACAAGAAACAAAAATTCCACTTAGAAAAAGCATGTATATAAACTCAGTGTTCCTAGATGACCACTATAAAAAAATTCTTCTCTTGTGAATTAGACTTTCACTCACTGAACATAGAAGTTTGAAAAAACTCACTGCCAAAGTGTACATGGTCAAGGAGAGGCTTAGATTTCTGTGAAATAATTTTATAAATCAATTACCACAGCACTTGCTAGGGTAAAAGTGGAATCAGTAATGAACTGAGAGAATTTTTGAAATTCATTTCTGTGTAGTTCTCAGAACTATGCCTATATACAGAAGATAGCACTCTATTGTAATTATTTTAATTTATGTTCATACATGGATTTATTTCCTAAAATATCTTAATTAACAAAGTTAATGATTTCTGCTCACAATCTGCTGTTGGGTTATAACTATCATTAAAGAAAAAATATTATTTTTTTTGTCATATGAAAGTACTTTCAATATTAGTAGCAGTAAATCTACTTCTCTAATTTTTTTATTCAAAAAGTACCAGGGACAACACATAGGACTTTGGCAACTACAGTATTTTTTTAGAGAACAATTTGCTAATATCTTCATTTTTTAATTGCTCTGACATCCAGTTTAATAAGTTTCTGCAACTGAATTAACATTTTATTTAAATTATGGTATTAATTATAATCCTAGATGTTGCTGTTCAAACTCCAGTTGTTTCTAGCTTTCTAACCTTTACCAGTTACCATGAGGTCCATCTGGCCCCAGGCTGGGCCTCATACAGAGCATCTGGCTTTCTTACAAAACAAGTAAAAATTTTGCGGGGCATATAATTTCTTTCTTTGCATTTCACATTTTTCCTAATCTTATTTTTCTGGTCCCTATTATCATCCACTGCTGCTTGCTTTTACTTCTCTCTTGTCTTTCTCTGCCTTCTCCATTCTGCTTCCCTTCCCATCTCTTGTCTTTTACTCTTTATTTTTATCTTATCTTCCCCCTTTACTCTCTTCTCCATTTGCTGTTTCCATAATTATTTTCATTCTGTAAGAAAAATAAAAAGACAGGCTTTTCTGACTATTGGGGAAGAACTTAGAAACTATCTTGGGGTGAACACAGTCTTTTTATATTTCTAACTTCTTTAGAACTGTTAATATAAATTTAGATATGTATGATAAGTTTTAGAAACTAGAAGTACCCTGAAAGATAGAAATTTGATGAGAACCAAAATCTTGTCATAATTGTCTGATGGTCAGAAGGTTCAGCCATATAGATTTTAATGTAGTATGAAATGATTGATGCAATGATCCATATTGTCCAAAGATGAAATGAAGCTACAATGCATCATTAATGGTGAATGTAGGATTCAGTGTTAGGTATAATCAGAGTGTGCTTTCTGAGATTCCAAGAGGAGATGTTATGTTAAATCTTACAAAGAAACAGACACAAATTTTAGATTCTCAGCTGAATCGAGGCCTATATTTTCCCTGAAATTCAAGCATATTGAGGTCAAAAATCTGTTTTATTAAGAGTTTCCCTGTTTTGCAGGTGGATTCCTTTTTGGTGGAAGCTGTTTCTCTGAGTCATTTGCATAAAGTAGTCATAGGACATGATGGAGAAGGCTATGGGGCAGGGATGTACCTCATTATGGTAACAGTCAAGGAATCACAAGATTCAGACATAGAATGGGTCTTTCCATTGTGGAACTGGCTTGATATTAATCTGGGTTTATGTGAGACTGTTTGTGAGATTGTAACCGTTGGTAAGTTCTTCTGCAAAACTGTTAAATATATGTATATATAAATACATTTGACTACAGCTTTTCAAATCTCTATAATTTATTTCTGTTATTGAAAATGTGAATTTTCAGATTGATCTTAATGTTATAGCAAAGCCACATCGGGTAAGGTCAAAGTTAATCTAATTCTATCTTGTCAATGGGTTGTGTATGGAACACTTGCCTTCCAAATTAAACACAGCATATTTGAATGAGAGATAAAAAGCAAAGCTTGAGATGTGCACCTCATGGGGATAAATACTTAAATTTTATGCACTATTTTTCAGCCTAGGATCTCATTTGAAACCCAAAGAAAAATTACGTCAGTGAAATGACCTAGTCTTTACCTATGATATTATTCCACAGCCCAAAGCAGCCTTTATGCTATACTCTCTTCGTTTCACACCTACTACTACCCCACGATGGTGCAAATCTAAACCTGGAAGTACTTGGCAAAAGAACACTTACAGCAGGACCTATAGTCATTTAGAACTAGTAAAAGATTTCTTCCTGCAGTCCTGTGAAAACAATTCAATGCAAAGGAAATGAACTTGAAAAGTTTGTCCAGAAGGAGTAAGACATAGGGTGTCCTTGATTCAGTTGTGTGGTATATCTGAGTTGCAGAAAGCATATTTTTCTGAGCTGTTTGTCTTCATTAAATCATTTTAATTTCCCCTAGAATGTCTAAAACAGAATTAAAATGAAGAATAACAGTAATTAATGAAGAAAAAGAAAGCGAGATAGTAATACTGATCTTCTGAGGACCTGGCAAATTATTTTGTTTGTTTATCATAGGTTACTTGTCAGTCTCACATTATTACAGCACATATTATATTGCTAGGTAAGATCTAGTTACAAACAAAGTTCATTAGAATTGTACCTTTTACATTAGGTACCTACATGCTACATATGGCTACATGCTTCTAAATGATAAATTGGTTCTAGTAACATTGATTGTTTTTTAAGAACAATTACTTACACCTCTAAAAGGTGACTGAATGTTCTCTTACTAATTACTTCAAAAACTGAAAAGGAAAATACATTGGCATCAAAAAATTGACTTTCAAATGAAATTAACTAAATTAATTGAAAGAACATTAAGCTGCTAAGTTCTTGGCAAAAAAAAATAATAAAGATATCGATGTGTTATTCTTAGTGAGCAGTTGCTATAGATACAACATAACCTGCAAAAAGAGCTTTGTTTGTGTACTGTAAAGGCCATGAGCCTGCTAGATTATGACATTCTCTCATGCTGTCATCTTTCCTTTCTCTGTGATAATTTTTAAAGGTAACAGGTCAACTCTTAGTCCTAAACTGCCTGAAATCAACATGAAGTCATCAGGTCTCTGGATAATGGATATGACTTGATCTGACTTGAGCAATGAAGAGGATCCAATATGCCTTTCATTTATCTTCTATGGTAAACTGGGTTGCAAAAAGTTGCCACTTAAAGTCACAGGAAAAGCAATTCAGATCAAAGTACTTCAACTTTTCTCTATTACAAGCAAAGCCTTCGAATCATGTAACCGATAATCCACTTAATTCTGAGATAAATTGTTTCTTTAAGCTAAACTAGCAAATTGATTTTTAAGTCCTCTGTGTAGTTTGGCAGAGATCATCATTTTTGTTTGTAGGTAGCAACATTTGAACAATGGCTTTTGAATGAGCAAATTCTCCCAGTGTCTCATACTGAGAATGTTAAGTGAGCGAATTGGTCCCTTGGTGCATATCACAGTGTATACCACGCCAGAGGTACTGATTTACAGGCTTTGTTGATCTCACAAAAATAAGCAATTTTTAAGCATACAATATGCCACAGGATGCTGTAGAGCTTTTGGGGCTGATGATGGAGAAGGAAGACTCATAAATGAGATGAAATGTACAGAAGGTTAATTTTTCTCTTTTCTCTCCCATGTCATTTATTCATCCCTGCCACCAGTTTGTCTAAGCTGCTTTTTCTAGTATGGTTTTTCTCTTTTTTTTTCCCCTGTTATTTGCTGTCATTTCCTTTTTTTTCTTGCTAAATTGAACTTAATGATTGAGCCAAAGAAATAATTTGCTGTATTTTGATTTTCCACTTTTCTTTAATGGAAGAGAAACTAAGCAGACTAGACTAACCAAAAATATGATCCAAAATGAGGAGTACTTGGAGGGTTTTCCTAAGTTATTTCCAGGAACCTCTGGTAAATACAAGAAAAGTAATACGAAACTGGAAGTGTCATGTTAGAGGAAAGGCTGAAGTCAAGTCGTAGACACTTCTACTGTCTGAGCATATTTAAAATGAAAGAACAGGGGAAAGACTATGAGAAGTATAGAAATAGGAAGAGGGAAAGACAACTTCTGTTTTCTTCCTTGATTTTTGTTTTTTTTTTTTTTTTCCTTACAGGGAAAAAATATTGACTTTAAATCAATAATTACAGTATCTACAGCATCCTCTACTGTCACTTACTCAAGCAATGGTATGTCCTAGAGATGCTGTGTTATCCCCAGTCAAAATAGAACTTTTTTTTCTCAAGCATGAATACAAGATCTTAATGTACAACTTGTATATGTGAACATGACCTAGAGTGAAAATGGGTGATCTCTTGGATGTTTCCTCAAAATAGGTTTAGGTCCCCTTCAAATTTATAGTTAATGGCACCATTTTTATATAGAAGTGGTAAGAAACATTTCCAATAGTGTTCAAAATTTTTAAAATCAGCTAAAATTCCAGTACCTGAAACTAGTTACTGAATCTGTGCAATATATATGAACACTGTGTCTTGTTCTGTGTACAAATTTCAACGACTGCCATTGCTTCTTCCCTAATATCAAAACTCAAGAATTCCATCTCCTTATTTGTGTTATTAAATCAATTTTGTATTGATTAGATAGGGGGAAATAATACTAGTTATAAATCTGCCCCAATTCTTTAACTACTGAAGTTTGTTCAACTGTTGCATACAGCTGCCACTACATTTGTTCTGTCACAATTGAAATGAGATCCATTCATCTTCTCTTTCTCCACACACAGGATGAACTGGCAGATATTGGTTCAGTATACAAATTTCAGGTTACTGGCCCACACAGCGAGCTAAAACAGCCATGGCATTTAGATTTACTGCATATGAAGCACACAGGCACAAAGGAAGAGATGTATTTAGCTTTTGACTGCTGGAAGACAACCCCAAGGAAGACAAATGCGTGGAGCTGCCAGCTCTCTATGCAGATCAGGAGCCTTTGCCTGGTAAGCTATGTCCTTTTTTCGTTACTGGGGTCAGGATCTGTCTCTGGAATACCAGTATATCTGTTTTGAGCCTAAAATACTGTGTGAGGATTTCCATAAGAATTTGATGTTAAGGAATATGACGGTTTTACACATGCGTTTACCACAAAAGAAAGCTGAGAAAGAGAAATGATTGGTATGAGGACTATGAGAGATGGTCTAACTTCTGATACCAAACACAGTATTTGACTTCTTTCATGTTAGATGATGTTATAGTTTTAGGTCTTGATTATTTATTATCTCTTCAAATTGGCTCTATGTCAGTTGAAGATGAGTACAAAATAACATCCACTGTGTGATATTACTTTTATCTTCCTATTCAAAAAGAAATAGATGTGATCTAGAAGCAAAGAAGGAAAGAATTGCAAACCCCTTACCAAGCAAAGGTAGAATTTTTAAAATGTATCACAATTAGCCAGCAAAGAGATATCCAAGAATTTCAATTGTATGAGTGTTTTGTTGATGTCAATGAGAAATTTATAACACATAAATATTCTGCAAAAATATATTAAGTTGCATGTTTCTCTGCTGTTAGTATGCTGTTACACGTGAATGGTATGATGCCAGAGAGATAATTAAGTGATTTCTGTCAACCACCCTTCAGCCCTACCCCTGGAATATACAGAGGAACAACCAATTGCATAGTGATAACTTGATCACTGGTACTTAAGAACAGGCTTCCCATTTATGCAGCTCATTAGAATAAAGAGGATTTATGGAGATAGTAAAGATCATGTATTGAGGCTTTTAGTGCCAGTTAAGAGGTTTATTGCTAGAGGCTATAGTACAAAGAATGTTCTGCTTAAACAGAAACTAATGGAAAAAGATGGAAGCAGCCCAGAAAAAGGAATAAAATAGACCATGTGGATTTTTGCACACCAATCTCTAAGGAGAGTTTCCTAAATATTTCATCCAACTTACAGTTGAAATTTGAAAAAAAAGACTGAAGACCTTTTACATTTCTGGTTTTGTGTAGGTTTGCACAATTAAAAAAAAGTCACTTTGTATTAATTTCCGGAAAAATCTTGCAATTTTAACGTTTTGATCCATCAGATTAAAAAATAAATGGATTTTGGATATAATATACTCTGGATGTACAATCATGAATATAGGAATTCTAAAGCTTGTAAAAAAAAAGCCCTATTTCCCTAATTTATTTAAGAAAAAAATGGGAGAAATAATAAATATGGGGACAATTATTTTCTGAATTAATGTGTTACATTTTTTATTGCAAAAAAATTAAATTCTAGAATACACTCCTCAAAGCCTCTATTATGCTAAGAGCCAAATGCAGATACTGTCTGAAAGCATTGCTCTGATGTGTGAACTAATTAATTTTTGAGGTATATTAGAAAGTTAGGATGCTTTTCTGGAAAAGGTGTGTATATACTCTCCCTCAAAAATTAGTCCATAGATGGGAGCATCTAGTAACCTAGGAAGTTTCTTGCAAACCATTTTGTGAAGTCCAGTGATATACAACTGGAAGTGTTCATATCAGTTTTATGCTTTGTGGCCTCAATACTAATTCAGTCTGAAATTGCTGTCAGCTTCTTTTTTATATTCCATTTCTATTCCTAGACATACACACACAAAATTGTAAGAATAATTTTAAAAAATGTATTTACTTTCCTGTCTTTAATTTATGGGATTTTTTCCTTTTTAAATGAACATTAGGGGATCACTTTCAGTTTTGCACTATGTTGGTTTACATATGAAAGGGAATATTTATAAATAGGATTGGGAGGAGACAAAGAATGACAAGGTTGAACAGAACACCTTGTCTTAATAGATTTTTGTCGTTGGAGTTTGCTGTTGGGGTATTTATGTTGTTGGTGTATATTCTGACAATCAGAATGATCCCAAACTATACCTAAAACCTTTTACCCTATTTCCCAGCATCTCCTTTCTGTTATGACTCCCTTCAAAGGGGTTATGTTGTACACTTTTATTTCACTTAAATAGTCAAAATTAATGGGAAATATTTGCTATGACTACACTGAGCTTTAAATTATGCATCAATAGATTCAGCAGATTCAGCTGAAAATACTGACTCTGCAGAAATACTAGATATATTTCTAATTTTCAGAGTCTATCTAGTTTGAATATTGCTCGTGTGATTAAAGCTAAGCTCATGTTTATGTATATTAATGATTCTGGACAAAAACAGTAAAAACATGAGCACTGGGATTTCTAATCTACCCCACATGAATGATCAGACCCATGGACCAAAATCTTTTAACCTTATTCACACTAGCAGCCTTTTGACTTCAACAAATCTGCTCATATGGCCCAGCTGTACAGACCAGGCAACACTTTATATGAATAACACAGAAATTTACCTTCATATCCTATCTCCCCTGAAAGCAAAAACCCCATAGGTTAAATGCCAACTCAAGTGTCACCTGGGCAGCTCGCGTATTTTCAACCATCTGGAACTCCAGCAAGATCTAGTCTGTGTAGCTGTGCTGATTTTAATGCAGCTGTGTCGTCTTTTAGCTGGCAGTGCATATTTAACTGCCTTGAAGAAAGGAAAGAGGTGTGTTAGGGGCCCTGGCTGGGAAAACTCTTGGTTTACTTCTTATCATCAAATGTGAGTGATACCATCAATAATAAGCACTTTCTCAACCCTTATTTTAAATTATTAAAAAAAAAACCCAGAGGAAGTCCCTGAAGTAAATAGTGCTGCAGTGAAATAAAGCTACTTTTAAGTAAATAGATTTTCTCAGACATCATCCTCATGTAGTAAAACATAAAGAGAAACAAAGACACTTCAGAAGTTTTTTGCAATGAGCACACTTTTATTAGCAGACTGACACAACCCTTATTATTTAATGAATCCTTTTAGATATTAATTTTACAGTCAGTATACAAACCCACTCTTTAAAACCCTTAATGCAGTTATGTGACCTTTTTATTTTAGAAGTAGAAAGAAATAGCTGTATAAGATGTCACAATATTTGAATTCAGACCTTTTGATTATAATACTCAACATGTATAGCACAAACTTGTGAAAAGAGCTGTAGGAAAAACTTAAAAATAAATATCCTCAGAACACTTTGTTTTTTCCTCCCTGATTTCCTATCACCTACGCATGAAACTAAACGACAGCTTTAGCTTCTGGGTTCATAGAATCATTCTTAAACCTACTAGAAATGTCTCATAATTACAGCTTTTTAAAGAATGTGCAATTTGCTTAAATAGACCATTTCTATCTTGGAATACATTTGATTGAAGCAGCAAAATGTACTGGAAATATCAGATATTTCCAGGATGTATACTTAGATATTCATGTATCCTGTGATGTACATTAGACTGAAATGTATGTCTCAGACTTGAAAAATGTGTATTTCAGTGCTCTCTGGCTTATACTCTTGATTGTGAAACTGAAAGTGCTTCTTAGTTTCTCCTTGGTTTCATGTCTGGCTAAAGCACCATTCCCCTTCTTTGCACACATTGTTTTCCTGAGAAAGCAAATGTTGTAGAACCAGCTAAGTTCCAGGGAGGGACAAGTGGAAGAGTGAGGCTAGAAGACTTTCTCCAGCATGTAAATGTCACATAGTCTAGATGTTGTCTATGTTTTACTGCTACAGTGATGAAGGTTGTGGGAGTAAGGGTTGATAATTTGTGGTAGTCAAAGATAGCTCAGTACTCGTAAAATACTGGATTTTAAAGCTGCTCAGTTCTCAAAAAAAAGAAAAACCTCTGCATGTTTGTGATAAAAAAAGTTCAAGAGATAATATAAACATTCTTGAATACATTCTTGGTACATGTGCCTTGCTTATTACCCACATCCCAAAAGTGACTTTGCATTTTACAGTGGATAAAAGTATTTTCCTCTGTAATAAAAATATTAGAAAGGCATGTGTTTCAAACATGCGTTGTTGCTAGATTACAGCTTTTTTTTCTTAGGCTGAAGAAATGATGGTTGTGGTTGGAAGCAGATGAACATTTAGACCATCTAAGTTTAGAGTCCTAAGTTCTAATGTTTATCTTCATAATATATGGGAACACGTCAGAGGTGTTTTCTATAGCATCTGCCTTTCCCTGCTGACTAAATAAGGATCTCATTCCTATATAGCCACCAAAGTTAGATTCCTAAATTGACAATACCAGGTCATACCTGTATGTATGCAAATGCGCATACATACAAAGGATATTTATTATTATTATTTGAATAAGAGCACAGTTGTAACAGCAGAAGAAAAATAAAATCAACCTCCCCAAAACCCTTCTTATTTTTTCCTGAGCTTCTTGCCATTAAATGATGCAAATAACAATGAATATTGAGATTGTGACCTGATCCTGTTTAAGTGTTTCCTCGTTCTCTGTTTCCAAGATAAACTCAAGCACTAAAATAGGTCATCTAAAAAGTGAACATGGGAGTTTTCCATGAAGTTTATTCGGCATTAATTCAATCTTGTTTCATCTGCATCACTTCCCTAAGTATTGTGTCAAAAGGAGGCAAGGAAGCAGAAGCTTCATATAGGGGACGTAGTTCTCTCTTCCAACCTCTATACTATGACCACAGCTGAGAAAATCAGGAATACTTTCCCTTAAACTCAAAATTCACTTAGCTGACCTGGATTTGTGGGCTATTATATAGTTAATGGAAGGTTCTTTGGAGACTGATACAAAATGTGAGGAGGTTTTTCTATTTATGTGTTAAAGTTGGTGTTTAAAGAATTTTTAATTCATTCTTTCTGTTTCAAGTTAACATATTTTAACTTAAGAACCTTGTAATAATATTATGGTGTGACTAGTGATAAATAAAAATAGAGGAAAGGATAAAATAAAATATCAGTAAATAGTCTTAGAAAGAAGAACTTAGACTTTTTTAAGAGGATGCAAGTATGGCTTTTTTCTTAAAAAGGAATTTCTTACCTTAGAGGGAAAGGGACAGTACACAAGAGATCCTGTGCCCCTAAGAGCAACCAGTTGTGCTTATTTTTTGGGAGTGGTGTCAGAGCAGAGCAAATCTATATTCTATGGATTGCCACCCTGTTATGCAGCAGGAACGTGTTTTGGTTATGTATGTCACCAGGACGGAAGAGACCTGTACTCCTTGTTTGGTGGTACAGCATGGGATTTGGAAGTAACTTGCAATGGTTTCTACCAGGAATTGTTACATAATGCAGGTGTCGGGTGAGAAGGTAAGAACCATTTTCTCATGCTCGTTTTTGGGGATTTTTTTTGTCTATTTTTTCTGAAGTTGTGGAATATGCAATCCATTTGCACACGGGAGACTTGAAGAAGGCAGATGCCACGGGAGAGGCTTATCTTCGTATACTAGGGGAAAAAAGTGACACGGGGAACTCGAAAAATAGCCTCATCACTTTTGCTAGAGGGCAGGTAAAATAATGAGGGAAAACGTAACTGAATATGTGAGTGTCTTTTTGTTAGAACTTACGTTTTCAGAAAACCTTTCATGGACAGAGTATCAAAAATACTAATGTTTTATATTCCATGTGGTGATTGTCTCCATAGTTAACATATTGTTTTTAAGCATCACCAGTGTTGTGCGACAGTAAAACAGGTAAGTTGCTGAAGTAATTTTGAGTTGGAATAAATGTTCTCTAAGAGTTCTGTTTTACTATTCCAGACTTTTAAGGCCAGAGAGGCATCACTGCTTTATTAAAATACTCCTGATTATTAGAACTGGTAACATTTCTGAAGGATAACTTGCATTTGTAACTACTCAGTCTAAAGTAGTCTATGATCTTTCCTTGTTAACTTTCCTGAACACTGTCAGTGTTCCAAGAAGAGTCTAATTCTTTCATGGTTCCAATTTTTCCACCCACTTATTGCTTTTAAACATGGTAAGCATATTGTTGCTTTTCAAGATTAAATGGCTTTTCCTAGAAGAGTATTTCCTGGAGCACTTATTGGCATAAGAACAAAGTAACTGAACCAAATTTCATATAAAAAGGAAATAGCTCTTTCAGATCAAAAGGACATGTCTAGCTGGTATTTTACTAGATCCTAGTGTTTCTTGAGAATTTCAGCTTGGAAGATTTTTTTTTGTTTTAAGAAAATCATAAAATCATTGTGAAGTACCAAGAAATCTTTTGGGGAGGGCAGGAGAGAGTATTTCACTGTTACCATCCAACCCAAAGTACTTTCTTCTCCGGTGCAGAAATTTAGAGAAGTCTCTTGATATATGCTTCATTTACACATACCTCTATTTATTTTATCTGTTTTTCTTACTATTTTTAAAGATTCTAGAAGGTTTTTGTATGAAAAAAACCTCAAATCTGAGTCATTATGTCCTCTGTATCCCTGTATTTTCTTTCTCCATTGGGGAAGAGAATATGCATGTCCAATGTCACGTTCGTCAAAAACTGATCAAACTGGTAGCTCAGACTTCACAAGATAAATCTGGAAATAATAATGACAGAATAATAGAGCTCATCTTGCTTTAAGGAGTAATGTAGGAAATTGTATAGATTAATCTTTTTTATTATAATAGATAATAGTCCTATGCTGTATGTCTTAAGGATACTGTCTTGTAGAAATATGAACAGCAAGACTGCTTGCTACAATGGGTAAGGTACCAGCACAGACTGGAAGAGAGACTGATTCCTGTTTCTTTCAAAAAAACTGAACTGTCCTGACCATTTAAAAAATTCTTTATTTTGTAGGAATGTGTTACATTTTTGCCAAGAATAAAGCTTGTAGAGAAAAACATCTGAACAATAACACTTGACTTCTCTGAATACTGACTCCTGTGGAAGTACAACTCATCTGTAAATTCACAAGGATTTTTCTGTGTAATCCAGATTCTGTGTTAGTTTTTGAACAGGCTTGTTCAGGAGGGTAAATCCTTCCTCTGAAACTCTAAAGGGCTTTTCTATATCCTGGGCTATAACACCCTAATCTTCTTCTTATAGAAAAGATTTTGAGTAACCACTCTCTGGGTAGTTTTTCTGTCGCAGTTCTCTTTACTTCAAGTTGCCCTCAAATAACTAATGCTCTGTTCTTAGTCATTGTTTTTTTTTTCTTGTGATCAATATTATTCTCACAGACAGTGTGAATTTTGGAAACTATGTGACTGTGGGAACAATGCAAGGGTTTTGTTGGTTTTTTTCAAACCCACAAACTAGTCCCAAACTTTTGTAGTCAACTTGCACTTTCAACCCAACTTTCCAAGAAAACTCCTGTCTACAACAGGATCGGTCATGAAGTCACACCAAATAAAAGTCTTAGCTGTAGAGATTTAATTTTGTAGCTGGTTTCCCAAAATATTAGATGAGTCCATGCATGATTAGTATGTTTCCAAGCCTCATTTCTTCAGGCTCAGTTAAAAAAAGCCAATAGATACACACTTTCAGCAATATCTGTTCCCAGTGTCAGTGTGCATACTTAGGTGAGATTTACAGTAGGGAAAAAAAGGAAAGATTCTGTGAAGTCAGTTATCATTCAAATCTGTTCTATGTAGAAAATTTGACCTACTATAGAGATGACTTCAGTGAAGCAATCTTATCCCAATAGCACAGCTGTTGAAATCATTACAGATGTCTTTCACTTCATTCCCATTTACATGCCTAATTCCCACAAAATTAACTGTGAATTTCAGTGAAAATGAAATTGCTCCAGATTTTCAGAATTATTAGACCTTGTATTCATCAGTTTCATTGGAAGTTAGGTTCTGGACCAAAGTAACTTTCAACACATTAGTAATTGATTTGATTTGTTTATTTCAGTCCATGAGGGTATGAGAAATTAGAACTTTATTGCTAGTGTGTGTATCTGATGCTTCCAAAATTACTTCATATTAAATACAGCAACATTTTGAAATTCATAATTCATAGTATTAACTGGATAAGAAAAGATGAGATATAGTATGTAATGTTTAATTATTAAATCAAGGACAATGAAATGGCATAAACAAGATAAATTTGCTTCCATTGAGATACAGAACAATGACCAGACATACAAGGCTAAACTGATAAATATACAAAACCAGATTCCTATTAAGTTTAACTGACATGTCATTTTATTTTCATATTGCAGGTGGATATTTTCAAAAATCAAATCAGTATATATTGGCCAGTTGAATCAAGTTCTTGTTGGATTTAAAAGTCTTAAAAAAGATCAGTCATTTTTCCATTTAATGTAAGATTATTAGATTTAGGAGATCCTAGAACTTCAGAAATGTCTGAAATTTAACACAAAAGTGATTTTTTTTTAAATTGTAGAAAATATTAAATTGGTTTCCACTTTCTGATGTTCGTTATTTCTGTTGGATTATACATGTCAAGTATCTAGTCCCACCTTGATTTTACTGAAATGTGCAAGGGATTCCAAGGAGATGTTGTGACAATGTAAAATGGTAAAATTCTATATGAAACTTTTCTCCATAGAAGTTTCTATGGTTTTATAAGTACAGTCAACAAAGCTTTTGTTTTTCAGGAAGCAGTATGATGTCATGTTTTTGAAACTTCTGTAAATTTTGTCTTCCTGTCCATTTTTGGATGACAGATAAGTTAAAAAAAGAATTTATTTTTGGGACTATATACTTCCAGGTAAAGATACAAACATATAATCAATTCATTAGATTGGGCAGTGGAACACAGAAAAAGGCTGTTCTGGCCTCATAGCCTTTTTTCTTCTAATCCATGCAAAATATTTTTTTAAGGGATCCTGCATACGTGTGGTTGACTGGCAGATAAAAAAGCTGTATTCCTGCAGCACTTTTTCTCCTCCTGCTTCTGACTCCAAAACAGCTGTTGTAGCTAAAATAAAAAAGCTTACTTTTTGAAAATAAACAACAGCAAAGAGTATCATTAATTGGTATTTTATTCAATCTTTTGGCTACAATTTCGGCCCTTTGTTTTTTAAAGGCAACAGAATAGAGGTTCTACAGATATTCTACTCTTGCAGATAATGTTGATAATGGAAATAAGAGTGTTCCAGAGTATGATAAGCTGAGTCGCTTGTCCTTTCTTCTTTTCTGAAAACTCCAAGATTATAAAATGACTCTGTAGGTTAAACTCAGACTCAGAAAAACAGACTGGGAGACTGTTTCCTACATGGTAGCATTAAAATGAACAATCAAACTTTTATTCACTTCACCAAGACTTGGAGTGTAACCAAGATTACCAAGACTCAGATATCTGACTATCAAAATATTTTGTTTCCAAAGAATCAACACAATGGTATCAATCATGGTAAAACTAGCTGAAGTTTGTTCCATATTAGATAGAATGGAACCCAACCAGAAAGCAAGTTGTGTGTTGAGTGGATTTTCTGATGGCTAGCATCATAGAAATGCTGATTCTTTTTCTGATAGTACATTGATAATATAATTTCTTATGGGGCACTTCTTTTGTTCAGAGATTGCACACAGAAGCCTTTCTACACCTTGGGATGTAATAGATCATTGCAAGAAATTTGTCCCTACATTTAATATCACAAGCTCTATAAAAATTTAATCTTCACTTTGTCAAATATCTTGGAAAGTAGTGAAACAGACAGAAACACATACACACACAAACAATACATTTTCAGAAATATTATTCCTTAAGAAGTCCATCAAAAGAAAATATTTTATTGATTTGCTGAAGACAGAAACTTATGATTGAGCACATAGAATATTTTCTTGCTTAAAAAGCATAAATTAATAATGTCCTGTTTATTTTCAATCAGCTGAGTGATTCTTGGAAAAAATGTTATAAAAGAAGTCTTCTACCCTTTCTCTGCACATGTTTTTGTTCACAATGTCTGGATCAATAAACACTCCAAAAGAGATTTTGTGGTAGTGGCAATTCCGCTCACAGGTAATACCAGCAGAAGTGTCCTTGATTTCCATGAATCACTTCTGCACAACAGAGAAGGTCACAATCAATAGAAGGTTACTTCACATAGTAGGAAGAGCTGAGCATTGGTACCCGAAAGGTGAGGGGCATGGGCTTGGACCAAGGTGACTCATGCCTTCTGTAAACAAAGAGGAAGAAATTATGCCTGGGGTAGAGAATGTGGAAATGGCAGTATTGAAAAATTATCCTCTGGCAGTAAATTTCCTGTCCTTGGAATAATACAAAGAAAATAAACATGGGCCCTGCATGAGTGTGACATGGGTTCCTGAAGCAACTGGCCTGGTGTTCTACCCCTCCACAGAACTATCATGAGTAATGAGGGACTTGTGGCTTTTTTCTCTGACTTGCCTGTGCTAAATCCAGCACTACCAGGCAATATAATTTTGTATCTTTGAATTAATCCTGCCCTACAATTTAGACACGAGCTCTGAATATGTTTCTTTCTATTGCAGAAACATCTGCGACATTTGTTCCCACAAAAAATTTTGATACAAAAAGTAGAGGATAATGGCAAACATGGGTGCACTGTTCTCAAGTACCAGAAGATGTTCCTGACATTCAAATTGTTGTATTTGGAAGAAAAGGGAAATCCCTTGCACAGAAAGTTCAAAATCTGAGTGATAATCCCTTTTTGGTTGGTTTCCTTTTTATTCCACATAAGACTTACCAAATAGTTTCAGTAAAACAAGAATTGTTTCTAATATGTATGACATTGTGTGGAACGATTGTTTGTCAGAGTTAATGTTTATACCTCCAATGTCTTAAATAACAGAGCTTGGAGAACTTCTCATTTGTGGGCAAATAAATATCACTTAGTAGAACTCTCTTGAGGAAATGCCAAATTTGATGTGAAAAAGCTCATTAACTTTGAATTAAGATTTGTAAGCCTTAACAGTAAGGCAATCAATAATGAAGCTGTTACCTACTTCCTTTACATTCTATTTCTCAAACCTCAACTAATCTGTCTGTACTACTTAGAAGCTATGTTTCTTTATAATGAACTTGCAAATATCAGTTCTGTAGTTTGCCTACAAAGTTAATGGCAGCTTTTGGACATGTGTATGAACCTGGGTCATCCCTTTCAAAAGGTTTTCATTCTTAAACATGGGGGAACATCTTTTGCAAATGGCTATATAAACATCACTTGCTTAACTGTTGCAAAATGAAAAGCTACAAGCAGCAGTGTATGATAGGCCTTAGAGATACCAGCCATCCTTTATTTGAACACATCAGGGGTAAGAATGACCACAACTTCATAATTTCAGTTCAAGCTTGAGAATGAAGATGTGATAGAGAGGACATAAACAGGAAAGTGAGGAGAAAAGAATAGTCATATGAATTGGCCTTGAAAGTACAGGATCAGTCATGCATTTCCTTCCTCTTGTTGTGTTGGCCTAGACTTGGCAACCAATTATCTATGTTAAAAATAGACATAAATTATGATACAAATATGAGTCCAAATTAACTTGCAATCTTAATGAGACTTCCTCACCCTAACACTATCATCATTGACTAGTGTTTTTACCTGTTGTATTTCTTTTTGTCAGGGTTTAAAGTATGTCATGTAAACTGTTGCATACAAAATATGGCTAATCATAATTATTTTTTTTTCTAAGAGTTGACTGTTGGTGATATTGGAGATATAACAAAAGTCTCCTTTGTGTTATCTGGTCCATCCTTGAGAAGAGGCATTAAACTTCATAAGGTATTCCAAATACACTACGTATAAACTTGCAATGTTCTTCAACATATCAGTAAATAAATTTTGTTGAGAGACAGGTGGTTATCTTTGCTTTGCGACACACTAGCAAAACCAGACACTTTTTGTCTCAGTTACCTGGCACCTATAGATGATTGCCTACAGCTTCCAGATCTCTTTATGGGCAGACTTACCTTGTTTGCACCTGCTGAATGCATATAGCTATAGCTATTCACTGGTGTGCAGACCCATTCTGCATAGTTCATCATGACATGGAAGGCAGCTTTTTCTGCTGATGCTAGGAAATGTTAATCCTTGCATGGAAATACTGACAGTCCTCAGACTCAGAGCAACCTATCTGTGGAAGGCAATTAAGCTAATACTTTAGTATTTTTTCTTTGCAGCATCATCATCAGTGGGCCTTAAACATCCTCTTATTGTAGTTCAATAAGTAAAAATTCTCATAAAAAGGAATGGAGGAAAAGCTTAATGCCGTCAGTTATTACCGCGATGCCTGTTATTACGGCTTATCCCGGTAATCAGTCGAAGACGCAGAAATAATGAGAGCCGGACTTCGGGCTGTGTTCAGAGCAAGGGCGGAAAAAGGGGGGGAAACCCCTTTCGTTTAATTCTTATATANGTCAGTCTTGCAATAGAACCAGAATTTAAAAGTATACTTAATCCTTAATCTTGAAGGTTAATTCAAGGAAAAATTGTGCCAACGAGCTCTGCCTATAGGCAAGGGTGAAAAAGCCATTATGGATATAGCACTGAAATATTCTGAAGTCAGTAGATGAATGCTTTCCTGAACTGAGCCATAGAGTCCCTTAACCCTGCTATGGATTTGAAAGATCAAGGTGATTCCTTAAATGCATAAAGACTCCAGAAACTGTTCTGATGGGAAATGCTAGAGACAGCTGCATTCCAGACTAAAATGTGAATGGGTTTGTGGCACTCAAAGGAGCATTGAGTCTGAATTTACGATCTCTTCTGAGGATATAGGAGGAGTTTATCCTACTTATATTTTCTCCCCAAATGTGTTCTCTGTCAACTAATTTTGTAGTCTCTGTTTAGGCTATAAGAATGGAAAGAATAGGTAAGCAAAGCTAATTTCTCATTTTAAATATGCATCTCCAGGCCATTTGATAAAGCATTCCAAAACCATGTTGATTCTACCTTTAATATATCCATTGTGTGGTTATGTAATATAAGATTTCAGTCTCCAGACCTGGTGGCCCAAAATATGCCAGAAAATTCATAAATGTAATTGTTTGCTTTCTGTTGTCTTTTCCAAAACCACCCTCTACAACCAGCTAAGTGATTTTTGCCCATACTTTTAAATACTTCACAATTTATTTAATAATTGATTTATTAGTAGGTATGAATTGTTACAATCTACAAGTCAGTAGGTTGCTATAGACCTATGTAGTCTCTTGTACTTGTGTGCATGTGCAACCCACAACATAAGTTACAATAACATGTATTGCTTGTGCCACTAATATGCTAATAATATCTGATACTAATTTATTAGTCTATTTATAAGTTATTTATTCATGGAAGCATAACCTAAAATGTAGCAAGTTGGGTTCACTCTAATAGGACTCTTAAAGTGCAGTAAAAAAATAGAGATGATTTATAGAAATAGAAAAATTACAGGCAAAAGTCAGTATGTGTAAGCCTACTATGAGTGGTCAAACTCAGCCCAAACTGAAAAGAACTCCCTTCTTTGATTTCTTCTTAAGTGAAAGAAGTAATACCCATAGTTTCAGAAATTTCTCAGAAACACAGATTACAGATGAAACTGTAAAAAGGAGATAAAATACTTATGTTTATTTTGCTACTCTGTTTTCTCTATTTTGTTGTTTACTGGGTTCTAAAAGTACCAGTTTTTCCTGTTATATTCTACAGTTTTCTGCAAAATTCTGTAGAAAATTATATAACCTTAGCCAAAATTTGTGTATTTTCTGTAACTTTTGAAGATTTATGTACTATAGAACATGTATTTTTTCTTGCTCAAAATCAGTTCCTGAATCTTCCCATGATAAAATACAAACCCATTTTTAATTTTTGTTTAGAATATAGAAACACTATATGATTTGAAGATAAAGTTCACACTTAGATGTAATCTTAGAACTAGTAAGAATTTGTCTGGTACATTTTATTATAATGCCAAAGTCTGCATAAATTTGCACACCTCATTTTTGCATGTCCAGTTTCTGCAGGTGTTCTGCCTGCATATGCAGGTAAATCTTTGTGTAATTTTAACACAGGAGTTTGTGATATGTATTGAGATTTGATTAGGATTGTATATATCAATAGGAATTAGAGGGAATAGTTTTGTATAAGAGGAAGTTATACATTTAGTGTTAATAAATTTTGTGCAAGTGCAAAAATAGGTAAACAATGGCCTGCATTTTTAGTGGAATCTAATACTATCTAAATAAAACTACCTTTTATTCAAGTAACTTGTAGTTTAATCCTGGAAATGGTCATGGGGTATTATTTACTTTCACCTGGAAGTCCTGTGACTGATCTTGTAAAGTGTGGATGGAATGAATAAGCAATAATGAAAAATTTTAGGTCATTACCTTTCCAAGAACTCAAGGGCAAGACAGTCTGATAAAATTTTTGAGAATGGAACTGTTAAATTCCCAATAATTTAATTTATATCATTCAATTATATAAATATTTATGCATTTCAAATCTTGATTTTGAAATCTATGTGAGGAAACCTGTCCTCAGGATTTCCAAACACTTATATGTATATTCTGTACAATGACCAAAAAGTTTTGCTGTTGCCACTGGTGGCAGTACTGATAAGAAGTGACCACATTAATTTTGGGAATCCCTGCCTAAGAATTTAAATTACTTGCTGTTCTGATTAAATTAAGGTGTTTGGTTTTTTTTTTTTGTTTTGTTATTTTGTTTTGTTTTGTTTTGTTTTGTTTTTTGTTTTTGGTTTCTTTTTGCTTTGCTTGAAATGTCTTGGATATTTTATTTCCATACAGAGATTTTAAAGGCTGATGAAACCATTTTTGCAAACTTGCAGTCATTAGCTATCTATAAAGGTCAATTCTGCATGTAATGTTTACCAGAAATGTTTCTGCATACACTTGATAGACTTTTCTTCTGTATTTTGTAACCTGACCTAGGATAGAGTTCATGATCTGAGTTGCCCTGCTGTGAATCTGATTTCCACATTGACCATTTCAGTAGCTGGAATATGTGAGTCCATAAGGCTGTGCTGCCTCTAAGTCCACAAACTTGGAACCTAGTTTCTTCAGTCTCCAAAAAGTATTTAAAGTCAAGTTGAATGAAGCTGGACCTAAGCTTGCCCTTTCTATTGGAACTCATTCTTCAAATAACTTATTTCCATGGGCAAAGGCAAATTGGGCACCTAATTTCTGCCACCTTTGAAAATCCTAGCTGAGATATAGAAAGATTCCTCTAAATAAATAAAAGTAGCAAAGCAAATGTTTTTGCAAAATGGGCATATGCTATTAAGATTGATGTAACTGTATTCATTCATTTGAAATTCTGGAATTGCTAGCACACACAGGTCAATTTAATCTGTATCTTTCATTGGTCCTTTACAATTGTGTCCTATGCTCATGTTGATACGCAATGAAGAATACACCTATAAACATCAGGCTGCAGAATTAGCAGCTTGCAGCAGCTGCTATAACTCTTATGCAGAATCAGGTAGCTTTTATAAAGTGTTTGCAGGAGTTAATAGGAAGAAATGTCAACTTCTATTTGGATGGAAAAAGGAAATGAAATATTTCAGATAAATGAATTTCTTTCTCTGTTTCTGCCTGCAGCTTCAGCTAAAAGACCTGGACACTAAACAAGAGTTGGGCTTTCACACTGAAGCCCCATGTCTATTTGGAGAAGATGGATCTGAGACTGTGACAGAGCTTGCTGCAGTCAGGCCAGATCAGCCACCACTCAGGGGTATGCTGGTGAATTGAAAAATAAATACACGAGCAAATGCACACACATACACAAAATTGTAAACTGCTTAATGGTATGAATATAATGGACAAGATTGCAAAGCATTTTATATATATTAAATAATCATTCAAAATTACTTTTAAAGATTCATTCAGTAAACTGGGGTCTTTATATGTATCTAGCCAAAGCATTTTGTTCTGTTTTAAAACAACTGACGTAGTATTTTTCACTAGAATAAGTACCAATTTGAAAGTATAAAAAATGCAAAAATCCCAATTAGTATATTTTTATTGCATTTTTCAGAAAATGACTGATTTACACTTAATGAGGGACTAAATCACAGATTAGAGAAAAGACAGGTGCAAAGTCAGAATGGCATGAATCAAAGAGAAAATGTAATCATTTTCGAGGTTTTCTTCAAGCCCCATTTCTGTCCCTGAAGCCATGTTTTATTTCATCATTGTATTTAAAATATGATAACATCTTTCTTTGTTCTGATTATATTTTATAAAATATGTAGAAAAGAATTCTCATTCATTATACTCTATGAAGAGAAGTCTTAGTTCAAATATTTAAAACTTTTTTGCATGTAATATCTAAGTGGCGGTTAGACTGCAAATGGAAAGATATCTAAAGAGTCTGTTATAACATTTAATTCTTCACAGAACCCATTAAAAATTCTCTGTCATGACGACTCAAGGAGTATGTACTATATAACTCATCACCCAAAAATCATGGCAAGCCATCCTTTGTTGTGAAGAAGAATAATAACAATGTATATTTGTACAAATAGCTGAGCCATTTCTGAACATATTTACTGATATTGACCATAATTCTCAAAATATGAGATTGAAACACAATTCAGCTGACCCAGAAAAAAAAAATGGTTTTCATCTATTATGTCTGTGTTTTTTCCTTGGTAAAATATTAGATTTGCTAAATGTTAACTCAATTTAAGACCTATAATTCCTACAAGAATCCCAGGTTTTTCACAAAGCCCGATAAAATCAGTGTGATTCAGGTGATTTCAGAATCCAGAAGAGGGTCATTTTCCTCTTCTGTAATGCAAGCATGGGTTGTTGCATTGATTCATAAAGGACATTTCCTCCCTAATGCTGTGCTCTGTGCTGTGAGGTAGCTATATGAAACACAGAAAATTGCTGTCAATTCCTATAACTTAATTGCCTGGTTTTGAAATTAATCTTTTAACTAAAGCATATTGGTTTATAATGTTTGATAATTAATTAGATTGCTAATAATTTGATTTTGTAATGTCTTGTGTCACTGATTTTTCATGGCAGAAGTCCTTTACTCGATCAGTGTTCATACAGGAATATTGCCTGCATCAGGAACTGATGCAGATGTATTTATCATAGTATTTGGAGAGCAGGGAGATTCCTGCAAAAGGAGACTAAGGCACTCAGATTTTGAAAGAGGAGAGGTTAGTACTGAGTTATTTTCCGTACATGCTTGTTTGATTAATTTAATATTATTATTTTCCAATACCATATTTCATTTATGAAATGCCATCATTGATGTCACAGTTTGGTAACCTGTGGAAGGAATGTATTGCTCACTAAGTATAGGCATTCTACCTGTACTGGGTTTACTAAGAATAGTTTGAATACCAATAAATTTAAAATCCACAAACCATCAGTAACTCTTTTTAGAATCTGGAACTGAATCCAATGATATATAAAATTCGTGGCTTAACTTTCAACTATTTGTGATGCTAGTATGGGAATATCAGGTCTATTTCCTGTGACTGCTCCTTTAAAACGCATTTTTCTTAAGATCTGTCCAGATAGAGTTAAAAGATATTTTAAACATGTTAGCTACTGATTAATATGTTGATTAATCTGTTTATATATAGAGTTGCAAACAGCTAAAACTGCTTGTAAATATACTTGTCTACTCAAGATAAATACTAGGAGAGATTTTCTGGTCAACCTTTGCTGATTACCATATTAATGATTATATCTATACAACATTTTCACACATATTCTGAACTCAGACCAACTGATCAATTAATCCTGCACAATAAAGCAGGATCCTCTGTATCTGCTTTCTCATGCCTGAGGTGCCATAACTTTCCTAGGCAACCTGTTGCACTGCTTTCTTAGCCCCGCATTTAACAGCTCTTCCTTCACTTGTGTTATTATGTCAAAATATTTTCTTGAGCTTAGAAACTTAGAAAACAACCATGTCATCGTGTTGCATTCCAGAGTCACTGATATATTTTCTTCTATGAATTTGTATTAATTCTTCTGTAGACATGTGATAAGCATCCACAATCTCCTGTGGAGTATAATTGCACTTGATCTACTTGTGTGAAACTAAATTTTCACATACTAGTTCAATGCCATTCTGCATCTTGTATTGGAAGACACAGTGGATGTTTTCTTCCATGCCACCTAATCTTTGCTTCTCTCTTGCTTTTATAGACCTCCATCCTTTGCATACTTGTCTTGTTGCTGCATTGTTCCTTGCATAGAACGTCTCTCTAATCATCCTACTTAGACTTTCCTATATGTTTTTCTGACTCTTCAATAACACTTTTTTTTAAGATGCCACTCTTTGCAGAATCCTACTGTCTTAGTCCAAACTGTACTATAAAAATATAGGAAAAGGTTAGTGATGTTGATTGTCTGGATGATATTATTAAAAATACATCTTAATCCTTGGCATTTTTGAGGGCAAATGTTTATAGGCAATTAAAAGGGTTAATAAAAGATGTAAAGGCACATAGTCAGTGACATAATGTGGAACAGGGGTCTAAAAAGAAACAATTTACATGGCACTTTCGAGCTGGACATTAATACAGAGTCAATGATGCGGCTGTTATTGTTAAAGAAATCAGAGCCACTATGTTGAGCAGCAGAGTGCTGAGTGTCTTTCCAAGCAGTTCCTTTGTTTTAAAGGAGCAGTTTTTGTGCTGTGGACAAGGAAAATGTTCTTCAGCTCAGGTGTTTTCTGTATTCATGCTCCTCATTGTTCAATAGGTTCTTGGGAAAGGGTTGAGCAGTGGGATAGCAAAATGTTCTGATGACACTAAGATATTTAAGGTAATAAATATGAAAGCTAGTGGCAGAGATTGCAGAAGAACCTCATGCAGAGTGAATAGGTAATAGAATGGCAGATTAAATTCTTTGTAGCTAAGTGAAAAGCAGTGATGGTGAGGGGGAAAACCCCTTAAATTTTCATGCAAAATGGTGGGCTCTGAAGGAGGAAAGTGCTAGGATGTCATCCCAGTGCTCAGTAGAAGCAAAAGAAAGGGAAAACAGAATAAATAAAATGTTTGGAAATTATTTAAAATAAAGCATAAAACCAACCACTTCAAGGCAGAAAACAGTCATGCCTCCAAGGAAGTTCTCTGGTGCAGATGCATAATAGATGCTGTGTTTTGTTCTGATTCAGTTGTCTTAAAAAGTGCAAGAAGGATGTCAAGTGATATGAAATAGCTTCCATACAAGGAACAATGAAACAAGCAACTACTGTTTGGTCTGAAAAAGAGATGATGAGAGGAAAGGTGAGGGAGATAAGAAATGTAAAATGGCATAGAGAAAATGAGCATTTTCTATTTCCTCATGAAATAAAAGAGCTAAAGAGCATTCAATGTAACCTGCATATGGCAGATTCAAAACAAAAGGAGGTGGCTTTTTATACAATGTTTAATTAATACATTTTACTTTCTGGCATAAGATGTTGCAGATGGCAAAAGACATATTGGTGCAAAAAGCCATTGCACATTGTCATGGAAGACAACTTTCCACTGAAGCTGTTAAGTGCAAAGACGTAATCTCTGGCTCAGGCAATCTCTGAACCACAAATTGTTGAAGCCTGAGAGACTTTATATTCAAGAAGCATCTCTCTTTATATTTGCCCTGTTTTTCAACTCTTCACTAGAAATCTGTTACTGGTAGCTGTTGGCAACACTATACTGGACTAGATGGATCTGCAATTTAAAATAATACTACCAGTCTTACATTCTTTTTACATAGAAGTACATCAATAAAAAAGTTGGAATTAGGTTTTACTGAGAGTATCTTGGAATAGAAGGTGAAAGCAAGGAGTGTAAAGGGCGTGCTGTCTTGAGAGACAAGATTATGTCAGCAATATCCCTGAAAAAATGAGGAATGGACAAATTTAAGGAAACTTGAGATATGAAAAGAAAGGATCTCTCTTACTGATAAAGAACATGACTATAAGGAAAAGCTAGGAAGACAGAAAATTTCAACAAAGTGTAAGAAAGCAGAGTAAAGTGGGTTTGAAAAACAGTTTAAATAAAATCCTTTTGGTTTTCATTAATTGTACTCCCAATAGTGTGTTTAATGCAGTTCCAAATATCTTTATACTGAAGGGAAAAAAAGAAATGTAATGACATCAACCAAAAGTACACACTTACTAATGCTGAGGGAGTAGGCAATTTGATGTATTATTATGAGAATTCATTGATAACAATGGGTGATTATGACCACTGTTGTCTAATGAATGTTAATTATTATCACAAAGAATGAAACTAATGATAGGTCCCTTTCTCAGCTAGAGCTAGCTGTGAAGGAACATGAATATTAGCAATACAAGCTATTTCCTTTAAGTCAAGGGTCACATAGAGTGACAAGAAAATTATGTTTGGCTTGGAACTATGAAGAATAAAATTAAAAAGCAATGAGTGCTCCTAAAAAGTTATTTGCAAGATGTTCCTCACACTAGATCTTATTTTGGGCTACATATACTTACATGCAAGGGTATAACTTGCCATGGTAACTGTTTGAGGACATCGTGGATATAACAAGGAATGCTGGAAGTCCTAAGGCTGTGATAGGAATAACAACTCAGATGTTTTCTTTTTCTCATCGCATTGTAGAGAATAGTGTGACACAGGCAGGAGAATGGACCAGATGACATAATTTGTTCTAAAATTCATCTCTTCCTGCATTGCTTTCTGGTCCTCATGCTTTTTCCTGCCTGTGGCAAATTGGTTGGCAACAAATAAAAATTATAGCGTCTGTTTCTACTATCCATCTGGGGTTTTTTTAATGTCACCCACACACATGCCCATGTATCTACCCACCCACTTATATTATCTCACACAGAACACATTCATTCTCTCACTCACATAATTTATTCATCCCAACATGCACTAGTGCAGTTGCCATTTAGCTTTTGTTTACTGGTAGCCGTAGCAATATTTAAACAGATGTCTATTTACATCTGAGGAGCACATCAATTCTTGCCTGTATGCGTGCACAGCCTTAGTTATAGTTTCTAATGTCAGTACCTTCCTTTGTTTGCATAGTCATCAATAATATTTCTGTTCAGAGTTTCATAATAGGAAATTTTCCATTTGAAAAATAGGGTGCCTTAGAATGTAAAACACTCTGAAATGTTTTAAAATAAAATGCCTTATCTAAGCAAAAATTTAAGTTACCAGGTCTATCCTGATTCTTGAAGCCCTCCCTTTGTTTCAGTTATGAAGGATTGGTTGAATTTCAATTTTTATGAGATTTCTGTAAGTTATTGATCAGGGGTTTCTTTCTAGCCAAAACAGTGGGATGTTTTTCATAATAAAATCTGGGTTGCAGTGATCATGAAGAAGAAAAAGTGTGCATATTCAAGGATCCACATAGTTTCTGAACAGGTTCGCCAAACATGAGTGCCAGCCTATAATGTCTTTCGTTATTCTCAGAAAGGAAAAATACTTCAGCATTGAAGGGAATGTGTCTTTTCAAACACAGACTTCTCAAAGACAGAAGATAAAATATATTGTTTAATCACTTTGCTATTTTTTTGCCTCTGTCTTCTCAGGTTTGTATCTCTGATTTGAGAGCAGTAGACCTTGGACTGTTAAGCCAAGTGCTTGTTGAGCACCACAATGTGGGTTATGGAGCCGGATGGTACCTGGACCAAACTGTCATCCATGAATCAGGCAAGACTGATGAACAAACATTTCTTTGCCAGCAATGGTTAGACAGTGGAGTTGGTGATGCACAGATGGAAAGAACATTGAAACTTCTTGGAGAAGTCAGGAATGGAACGGGGACAGGAAAGATTTATGGTAAGGTCCAAAACCCTCAAAACTCCTTCCAGCTTTTGTTTAAACTGTAATTAATAATATATTTTTAAGGCTGAAACTAAAATACAGACACAGTATATCTTGGATGTGAATTGCATCTCATACCAATTGTCTCTCCAAATGCTTTCCTGAGCTGGTAAATACAATTACAATGCCCAGGGGAGAAAAACTAGAGCAGAAGGGAGATACTAAGTGAGGGAGGCAGTGAAGGTACTATGGTTTTAGTTGAGGCTCAAAAAAAGCTGAAGCAAAAAGAAGTAGGTTGTTCCATATGGCATTCAATGCAGAGCAGAAGGCTCCTGCAACAGTGATGATATCACAAAAAGAGAAACAAAAACTCTTTTAGCAGAATGAGATTTTCCCTTATGTTCATATATTGGCAGATAGTGTTTGCTTTTATTTGCAGTTTTCTTTTTTACTTATATCGATGGCACAAGTTCTTGCAAACCGTTAGTTGACCTGAACTCAATATTCTATTCAAATTGTTCAATTAACAAACAACCAAAATTCAGAAAGAACTTAGACACTAAAAACATGCTTTGCCAGCATACTGGGTTTTTTAGCTCTCTCATGTGTCTTTTTTGAAGAGGTGTAAAATGCTGGTTTGTGTCCATTTATGAAATCTGAATCAGAACTGGTAGACCAAGCTATGTAAAGTTTAACTAATCTGAGGGTGTGAATTTGCTTTCTGTATCAGCCATTTTATAAAATGATCTATATTCATTTCCATGCTCCTGGATATTTCCTTTTAGATTCAAAGAGTTTTATATTATACATAGTTGCAGGCAAAATTAATAGATTTTATTCTCATATTCATCCATCTATAGTTAGTCCACTAGTGAATATCTCATATCATCTAAGGAAGCAGAAACACAATGTTACTGGTACAACTGAAGAACAGAATACCATGGAAATATAAGCATTGGATGAGGAGCTATAGTGACAATTTCAGAATAAGAAATAGCTGTATTGCACCACTGCAAGTATTCTGGGTCTCTATTGAGTGGATTCCATAGGTGTCCTACATAATCCACAGAGCGAGACAAGTGTCTCCTGAGGGTAATTTGGAGCAGAAGCCCAAGGTTGGTCAAAGCCTGCCACATCTTTTTTACTGATAATATGAAAAGTGAGAGAAATCTTTCATCCCTGTTTATGCACCTTGATTAATGTTTGAATGTAGCTGTGTAAAAGCATTTTACTTCCTTGTTTCCCACACACACATAGTCCTCAAAAATCTGAGTACAGGCTTGCTAATTATTTCCTGTCTATGGTTATTAATACCCATTTCAGTATCTATTGAAAATAATTTCTGGTCTGGGTGTACAATAACTCTATAAATAATATGACAAGTAAGCAGAGAACCTGTGAAGAATGGACAAATAAAAGACAAATCAGCAAAGAGAACTATGCCTTAGGGCTTAGAAACTATATGAATAAAATAGAACTTAGCAAATTTCGAGCTGAATCAGATTTTATAAAAGAATTAAAACAAATAGTAAAGGTTCTTCAACCATTTACTTATGAAAAGAACATTCACAGATGAGTAATTATTCAGAAACAACAGAGTTCAGACTGAAGAATATGTAGGTAAAATCCCTGAACAAATAGAATTCTTTGTCTCTCTTTTCATTAAGGAAACAGTGTTGGCCGGGGAAGCAAAATGGGAATGGATTTGGGATATGTAATGGGAATGAGATTACTGGAAATCAGCAAATCTGAAACACAAATAGAACTTTGAGTTTCCTTTAGTCCAACAGTGACAACCAAAGTAGTCATTAGTGCAAAATACAGAAGGAATTGGGAAATTAAGTGGTAAATCTAACAGCAAGGACTTAATTCTATGAAGGCAAATGTTATGACTTAACAAAAGCAAAGGAAATACATCCATCTAAAAAAGAGAATGCAAAATGTAGGTGAAAATAGACCTTGTCATTGTCCACATGAAAATATTTCTAATACACTTTGAAGAAAAGAATAGTTGAGACAATAGAGGCAAATAGGAAATGAGAAGGAATGCACCATAGCGTACTGAAGATAGACTGTAAAACAAGATGATACTCCAGAAATACTTTGCAGTAAGATGAATGTGATGACATCTAATCTGTCTAAATTTCAGTACTGAATGTTATTTTCTCTATGGGAAATTATTAGGTAATCATAAGAAAGGGAAAAGTAGTAGTAAAAGGAAGAATTGTAAAGATCTGGAGGAGAGACAATGAATATGTAAAATAAATCTGCTGGTGCTACAAAGCTGAGTGCTATCCGGAGATGAAGGGGTTGTGTGTTAAACTTTGAGAACTGGAGGAAAGCAATAGAACAGAATTCTGTGACAAACAACTTGTATACAATTAGGTATAAACTTAACCAGATATTTGAGCTCTCAGTTCTGATACACAGTCCTGATTTCCACCTTTATTTTTTTCTTTAGAATTAGCAACTAAGTACTAGCTGGGTGTCTAAAAACTGTATTTGATCTGTATCACCATGTTTTGTAATGATTTCTGCTACAAAAGTTCATCAGTGGGAGGACTATGAGAAATACCAAAGTTTGTTATAAGATCACAGGATCATTTTGAGTCAGTAATGTGATGTGGCTGTGGGGTTATTGTGACCCCACAATGTATGCAGGCATTACCAGTTAAAATCAAAGTGAATTACTGCCTCCACAGAGAAACTGTGATACTTCACCAGCAATGCTGTCTGTAATTGTGGCGACTTCTGTCCAGAAGGACTGTCTCAAGCTGGAGTAATGGTAAAGAAGATATGATGACTGTGAATATGGCAAGACTTTGTTGTGAGAGGGTATTGAAAAAAACATGACAGATTGAGAATAGCAAATGAAATGCTCAAAATGGACACAGTAGTTATCTATCAATTGATGGGGGCTTACACATGAAGGAGGGAAGAGAATTGTTTAAGCAAACAAAGTTGTCATAAAAAGAAATGAGTTTCAGCAGTCCATTAACGCCATTCTGAGAGAATTAAAAGATTTCTGAGAAAGAAACAAAGAAAGATTAAACTTTTTGCATTGCACTCTTCATGTTGCTTTGACCCTGGCTGGATGCCAGGTGCCCATCAAGGCTGCTCATCAGTTCCTTCCTCAGCTGACCAGGAGACGAAAAACACAAAAACAGGCTCATGGATTGAGACAAGGATAGTGAGAGATTACTGTCACAGACCAAACAGATTTCACTTGGGGAAAGTACCTCAATTTACTAGCAATTAAATAAGAGTAGGATAATGAGAACTAAAACCAAATCTTAAAGCATTTTTCTCCCTTCTTCCTGGGCTAAACTTCACTCCCAATTTTCTCTACGTCCTCCCATCCAGCTGTGCAGTGGGATGGGAAATGGGGTTTGCAGTCAATTTATCACTTGTTTTCTCTGCTGCCCCTTCCTCTTCAGGGACAGTACTCCACACCTTTCCCCTTCTCCATCATGGGGTGTGTCCCACAAACTTCTTCAAAGTGGCTCCTTCCAACGGGCTGCAATTCTTCATGAACTGCTCAAGCATGAGTTGCTTCCATAGGGTGAAGTCCTTCAGGAGCAAACCTGCTCCAGCACAGGCTGTCTCCTGGAGAACTGCAGGGTTGTTTCTCTTGCATTTTCTCACTCTTCTCCAGTTGCAATTGTGCAGGTCTTTCCCTTCTCGCTTTCTTAAATGCCTTATCCCAGAGGTGCTCTCACTATCACTGATGGGCTCAGCTTTGGCCAGGGATGGGTCTGTCTCGGAGCAAGCAGGCATTGGCTCTGCTGGGCCTGCGGGGCTTCTAATGGCTTCTCACTGAAGCTACCCCTGAAGCCCCCCTGCTACTGAAACCTTGCCAAGCAAACCCAATATACTGTTTTATACCTAGCTAAAGAGAATGAAGGAAGCTGCTTTTAAATAGGATCTTGACAAATTTATCAGAGGTTATATAATTTAATTTGCATGGTATAGCAGTGTATGGTACTGTATGATCCAACAGACATAGTACTTTCCTTCAGTTTTCCTAGGCAGCTATACATGGATAGTTTAAAGGCCAAGTAGTTCAGTAATAAAGGGCTAAAATATCTTAGATTATGTCACAAGATATGATAAATTTTCATTTGACTTCCATTTTTTTCATGGGTATCATTGGTTTCATTTACATTTAATGTTCACAAGCATGGAAATGGTAGCTATTTAGGATTATGCATGAAATCATAACATTGAAGTTATGTTAGATGATTTTACAGATGGTGAGTACTAAATTTTTACATCACCAAGTCCTAGATTTATGCACCAGATTCTTACCTCATCTAAAGTATTAAAACTTTATTTACATTAGTTACAGTAGGAGGCAAACACTTTCCTGTTGTGGTTAGGAAGTTAAGGTTTATGGTCATAAACTCAGAAAGTCTCTGTATCCATTACTCAAAGTAAAGCAACCTATTTTACAAAATAGCTATTTGAAATTATCGGATCCATACTTTGTCTCACTTTGTACAAACAGAGCTAATTCATGTTAATAAAAAATTCTGGTCAATTGTGCAGCAGCCCATGTGATTTTCATAATTTTCTGATTTTCATAATTTTTAAAAATTGAAACCACAATTTTGAGAACCCTGAATTTTCCAAATATTCTACTATTGTGAATAAGAACATTAAAGAACATTAAATCGGTGAGATTTTTTTGATGGATACAAGTTTCTGGTCTTCAAAACTGTCTTGTTGATTGAAACTTTAACCAAATATCTGTTCATACAGAGTTGCAGAAGTTACTTAGGAGCCTACCTGGTATCAGTCTGCAGCCATTGTGAGCCTTCAGGGGTCTGTCAATTCATCAATGCTTAAGTGACAAAGTGCTTCAGACAAGAGTAAAATACTCTTTGAGTGTTTCCTGGGTCCCTAAAGTAGACAGATCTATGTGCTTTTATACAGGATTATTTTTAATCTCTCAGTAAACATCACTTCTTCATAGAAAGAATGGATAAACTTTTGTGCTTTGCTGTCATGATAATTGTGGTGATCCATGATAAAGATATCACATTTCAAGCTCTGAACAGTTTATCTCATCACCATCTTCTTATAGTATGTATGCAGCAAATTTTAACTTGTTCTTTTAAGTAAATCCCCAAAAAGTTAAAATGAAAAAAATACCCTTCCCTGACCAAAGGCAAACCTGATAACCAGTAATATCTTGTAAAAAATATGCTGCTTTTGAATGGTTACTAGTGAGCAAAAATATTTAAAATCATCAGGAGACATTTATAAAGGGAAAAAAAAATCAACAAATTGGCGTGGCTCTTCATATGTCTGTAATATGGAACCAGCAGTCTCATCTGCACACTTCTCTTGGACTGACCCATCTCTAAGGTGTCAGCTACTGCTATGGAAGGACTGATGTCCAAATTTGCTTCTCACTAAATCAATGATAGTGAGTGAACCTGTTACATGCCAATATTTGAGCTCAGTACAAAGGTGGTAATGGGCTGATAGTCACTCACTAACTCAGCCTGTTAAAAACTGCCATATTAGTTTGGTTATTCTGCAAGCCCACTAATTTTTATTCTGCTGTTTTATTTCAACAGGGACTTGGGATGTCCTTGTCACAACTAATGATATTTCTTAAAGTTCCACGAACCCTAAAATGTCTCTAACTCTATGTGGTGAAAAAGGAACCTGTACTACAGTCATATTCCCAAAAGGGTCCCTGTGGCAGCATATGTGGCAAGAGTCACAGCCCCACAGGGTCAAGACTGGTGGACTCAGCCCAAGCTTGCCACTGTCTGAGCCACACTCCCTTGTCAGGGTGAGCTTTCCGGCCCACCCCCAGCGTCCCTTGCAACGTTGTTTACATGTTTCGGTTTATTGGTTAATTAAGCCATTACTTCATGTTCTGTGTAAGGTTATGTTCTGGAAGCTTCATTGCTGTTCAGTTCTCGAT
>VZRZ01005124.1:701974-746410 GCA_013398175.1 Climacteris rufus | reverse complement strand
ATCCTTGCTTGCGCCTGCAACATCAGCCCAGGACTCGCTCTCACCCAGAGGAGCCAGCACCAAACGAAGCTGCTGGAGGACGCCCTGCGTCTGGGGAAGCTGCGAGCTGCAGCCCCCGGGAAACCAGGGTCATTCCCAGATTATCGCTGAGTGGCCTCGAGCAGTCACCTGGGGCCAGCGGTAGATCGCTTAAAAAAGAACAAATTTATGAGACTTCTATTGAACTAAGTAAGAAATTTAATACTATATTCAAAGTTCGCCTAGAAATTGAAGAAGCTGGAGAAGGAAAGACTTGGCATTGCCATGAGGTAAAAACTAAAACCTAAAGCAATTACTTATTGTGTCTGTATTATAATTTTTTTTTTTTTTTGCTTTCCATATTCAGTGGCTATTGCTTCCAGTTTTCAGTGCTGTATGAAATGACATAATTTTTAATTTACAGAAGTTGCAGCACTTGTAGAGTGCTAACTTCAGAGACTGATCAAAACACTTACTGGGATAGCTATGGATAACAAAAATCTTGTAAACTTGGATGGATTTCTGAAGGGCCATATATACAGATGTGTAGCACATCCAGTGATGTCTTTTCAGAACTGTATCTACTGGCATACATTGCAGTATTTACACAACCCCAAATTGGCTGTTACATTTTGTAGATTCAGTGATCCAAGGCAAATAATTAAGCCAGACACTAGAAATGCATTTTGATGAAACTATCTGCCTTTTAAGTTGGCATGTGAAAAAAAGAAGTGAATAGCAAAAGTGACAATCTTTCTTCTGATATCCAGCTAAAATCTGACATCACACTGAAATTGCTGTGGCACTTCACTATACAAAAAATATCTTTATCTTCTTATGCTGGAAAAATAAAAATAATTTTAAAGAAAAGAGTCATCTTGTTTCAAATTGCAGACACGCTTTGTCCATTAATGTTTATATTTAGTTCTCATTAAAAACTGGAGGATAAATAATTTTCCTTTCCATTATATGTTATTAATGAGCTGAACTCTCTGACATTTAAATGGTAGGCAGGTTGTTAATTTCATCTTCGTAGCCAGAAAAATTGTCATCCAACAAATTTATCAAAATTAAGACTGTTCTGGACTGTTGTAGGAGAGAGTAGATCACAGCAAAAATTTCAGAACAGAAACTTGGCAGTTGAAAACCATGACATCTATTAGTCTGCTTTACTTCATTAGCTCAGAACAATCACTCAAAGATGAGTTTTATAAAAATCAGCATAATTTATATAAGTAAGGAAAAGGTGCATATTTACCTTAAGTAGGAAGAAGAGGAATTATAAATTCCTTAAGTAGGAATTATAAATTTCCCTACTTTGGGATACATGTAAATTATTTGGGTTTTAGGAAGACATTTTCACTTATTCCATGGTCTTTATAGCAGGACTGTGTGAATCCTTGTACAAAAAAACTAGGTTAGTATAAGAGGTTGTGGATAATATCTGATATTAAAAACAGATTAGCAGTCTATTTACACTGCTGGCTAGAATCAGCGTGGTCATTTCTATGCTAATTCATTTCGATTTTACGAGATTGCACCTCCAGAGAGTCTGAGATTTCGCCCTTCTATCAAAAGTAAATTCAGGTGTAGTTGGTTGTGTTGCCTGAAAAGGCTAGCCCAAAAACTGAGACTAGTCAGGAGTAAGGGAATAAAGGTGGGTATTTATTCGAAAGGCCTTCAAAGGTACATTTAGGGCAGACAAAGCCCCTCTAGGGGCATCACCCAAAATGAACGACGTGTCACAAATTCTCCACACCTTTATAGGTTTGGTCCATTTGCATATCAGCATAAATTCATCAATTAAAACTTTGCAATTTCCCCCTAGCTCCATTAGCTCGCTCCCCCCCTCCCCTTTAGAAGCTTGGGCCTGGGCAGTCTAAGTGTCCTTGAAGAGCAAGTCCAGAGAGGCACTGTTATGTCTATAGAGAACAGCAACTAACGAGCTATAAAGCATACACGCCAGGCAATACAGAATTTGAAAAATGTAAGGGTTAAAACCTAAGGCAACAGTTGAATTCCATATTTAGATTCAGAATTCATTCTTACAGCTGTTACTACAAAATAATTATCCTGACGTTTTTGAGAAAATTGAAATAATTATAAAATAATGCCCAGAACAAAATTAATTAAAATATGCTTTATTTCTGCATTATGTAATAGCTAACATCTTCATTCTTGCTTCTTTCACTTCTTGAAGAAATAAAACAGTAAATTATATCTGAGTTTCAATAAACTGTTCAGGAATGTAGATATTATTATGAAAGGGAAATTGTGCTAGCATTATATCTCAGAGTGCATTTAAAGAAATCTTTTCAATGTGTCTGTCGTAATGAAAAGTACTAAGAGTTTTTTGTATATAATAATGCTACCATCTTCCAGTGACAATTCCCAACCAATGTTGGTTTTGCTTACTGGGTTAAAGATTTGGACATTTTAGTGAGTTAGGTCATGAAGAATTGTCAAACTTCTATGTGCCCTTTTCAAAGCAGAGCTACTTCATACAACATATTTTCAAACATGTTGTCTAGTCTAGGTTTAAATAGTTTAGAAAATGGGACTATCTCTTAGTGTAGCTGGTAGTACCATGATGTAAGATATCTCATTGTTAAAATATGTTTTCTTACAGCAAGAATAAGCTACTTAGCTCAGGATAACCATTTTCTTAGTTTATACACAGAATTTCATGGAGATTGAAAACATTTTGTGTCATACTCTATATATCCAAGTGATACATATGTAGTGATATATATACATGTCATAAAGCATTCTTAATTTCTGTTTTTCAGTTTTTCCCAGAAACACTTATTTTTCTTTCTCCTGTTACTTAGGAAAACATTCTGCACTGAAAAATATTGTGGCATATTGACATTTCTGAGAAGCTGAAATGTGTCCATATCAACACTTCTTTTTCTTCCATATGCTGGATGAATAGGTTACATAAAGGAACCTTTTTGAAAAATTCCAAATAATTTTTCCCCTTACTGCAGTCTCTGCAGCAATAATGTTGACAACATTTTAATTACCTCTGATTGGGAAAGATATCTTTTCCTTCTCATTTAAAAGCCTGTTTTCAAAAACATTTTAGAAAAAATTATCTCCTCTTATTTTTAAATTTTGAGATGATGTGTCATAGCTCTTTGCTATAGTTTTCATTAGAGCACAACAAATACTGTTATTTCTTTTTGCTCTTTGCTAAGGTAAAGCTTCAACACAGAGAAACTAAAAATGCTCTGGAATTTCCATTTTGTCACAACTTGGCTGATGAAGAAGAAGGAAGAGTAACTGAGCTTTCAGTTCTCACAGCTGGTTCTCCTTTTCCAGCAGGTTTGTCACAAATTAGAAACACTGGAAAAGATTTGGCCAGTGACAACAGCTGATTTTCAGAGTCCAAAGGACTTAGCAGATATTTTCTATTCATTTCAGCCTGGTGATGCATGGCTAGGTCCAGTCCACTCCAGTGTTTAAAAAATGGTATCTTAGATCCTATGACTGAGCATTGTGCATTCAGGTCTGATTGGTATCAGTTTGGGACACATAAAAGAGCAAGCATATGGCACTGAAACTATTAAAAAGGTTTTGAACAGTACTCAGAGTTCAGCTTTTTCTCAATAATATGAATTGGTTCTCTCACAGAATAAACAGGAGAATTCCAGCGGAAATAAGTCTTGTACTGTAATTTGAGACAAGAAGATCCATGGCCCCTAACAACAGAACTCTGTTGACTGTTTTCCTAGAATTTCAGGCTTTTTTTTTTTTTTTTAGTGAACTAGCAGTTGCATGGCATCAAACTCCGTCAGAGTTGTGTCTTGCTTACCTCAAGACAGGGTTGTTTTAGTTTTCTCTGTGTTTCTTTTGAGATTTTATAACCAAAGTTAGAGAACAGAAGAGGTCTTATCCTAAATGGATATTCTACCATGAGAATATCCCAGGGTCCTCCAGAAGTTAAGGGTTTAGATCAAGCACAAGTAATCTGTATATTCGTTACCTTTTCTGCTCTGCTTTCAAAGTCACTATCAAACAAAGCTCTTAGGCAGAAGCTTCTTGAATATGAATTTGAGAAGAGTAGTGCTGGGATATTCCCTGGGAAGGCTCTTTGCTTTTAAATACTTCTTCGATTTATTTCTTTCTTGAAAAGCACAGATATTTAAATCTTTGCAAATGCTACTCCTCTTTCTGAGGAGCATTTAACATGAGGACACTTTTTCTTTACCTCTCCCCACATTTTTTTTTTTCGTTTTCTATATAATGTTTTGGGAGTGTGATTTCTTTCTTAATTTAGGGGCCATATCACTAATGTGTTTTGCATTTCTCTGCGAGTACAAACAGGTACTTTACATAAGCAGACATTCAAGAAGCACTCAGTTGAAGGGTTGTGTGTTCACACTGTGTGTTCTCTGACATGTCGCCTCCTCTGCTGAGGACAGTAACGGCAACTGGTACAATGCAGAGCAACCAGCCACTGACTGGCCCATGATCCAGAGCAAATAAAAAAGTTGCTGTCTTTCTGACAGTCCAGCTTCATTTGAACTCCATGAACTCAGAGCAGAGATGTGCTTGTTGAGCGATTTAGTATAATTCATAGACTAGGAACTTTTTCATTGCAATGTTACAGATTTAAATGCGTATAAGTGGTGATAAGAATTATTTACATGTTTTCATACCAATTTCTGATGTGTTTATTTTTCTTTAATTTCTTTAATTTTTTTCTTCTGCCTGTATTTCAGGGCCACTTAAACTATTTAGCTTATTATTCCTTTTAACAGTGGTTCTTAAATTCTAATTACAACGCATCTATATGCTTTTCCAAGCATTACAAAATAGTTTAGTCTTCTGATCACTCTGGGTAGGATGAGAAATGAAAATACAACAATAGTAATTTATTAAATAATGCATTTTTTAACTGGTTGAGGCTTGGTAAACCTTTGCTCTCTTTTTCCCCACAGTGAAAAGCTGTGTTCTCTACATCACTACAGGAGCTACCCCAGGGTCAGGAACAGATGCAGATGTGTACGTCATGCTGCAAGGGCCTTTGGGAGATACTGACAGAAGAAAGCTAATGAAAACAGGAGATGATAATTTCACTAGAGGATAGGTATACTTGTAAGTTCTACATGATTTTTTTGTCTTTCAGAATCCAGTCAATTTAATGTGTATTTAGTGGGATAGGATAGTCTACAAAATCCAGCTTGCAATGCTGTATGTGTCTCTCACCATTCCTGTCTTATATCATTGAGAAACACTGATGCTTATATAGCTGATGCTAACAACACTGACAAGTAATAAAGGGACTATATCAAGTGCTTTTATATTCAATTTTGCATATACTGAAAGTCTTCAGTGGCATGTCAAGGACTTTTCTGCATATTTGCTTCACAATAGAGCTATAAAAAGACTCAATTTCCTTTTAAATACCTCTTTTCTTCCCATGCCGTTCTTCAGACACCTTTCCCTGACTTCTGCCGTCTACCCCTCAGTCTGGCTTTTGGTCTCTTTCCGCACAGTCAGACACTACACTCCATAGTTATCTTAGGTCTACCAAGAGAGTCATCCATTCATTAGGCAAGTGTGAGTTTTGCAGCTCATAGACATAGACCAAAGTCCAACATAGCTGCCAGAGATGCATTTCCCTGTCGCATTGTGGTGGTTTGACAGGGTGTCTGGCTTTTTGGGCATGGTAGGGGCCAGAAAGATGGCTCCTGTAAAAACCTGCCAGAAGCTTCCACAGCTGTCCAGCCAGGGCCTATCTCTGATGGCTCTGAAGATGGACATGCTGCAAGCCATAGTTGGACCAATTAGAGAAGAAGGTAATGCCTCTGTGACAACCTATTTAAGAAGGGGTCACAGTAGTACGCACGCGCGCGCCAGTAGATGTAGATAGGTAGGGAAGGAGTACAGCATGTAGAAGAAACAACAGATATGGACACCAGCAAAGTCAGCCTTCTTCAAGAACAAGAAGGAGGAGGAGGAGGAGGTGCTTCAAACATCAGAGCTGAGACATCTCCGCAGCTTGTGGTAAGGACTGGACAAATGCAGTGTTCCCCTGCACCCTCAGGATCCATGAAGGAGCTGGGATCCACCCCATGACAGAGCAGGAGGGGGTGAACTCCTACAGAAGGGACTTTTGGTCTGGTGGGAGCTGACGCGAATAATGAGGCCTTTGGTCCTGGAAACTGAGGGAGTCATTTGTGTTAAAAAAGCCTTGTTTTCACCCCCCATCCTAAGTTCGGACCAGCCTGGCCTTGGGAGAAAGAGCGGGCAGCAATGACCAGGCGGGCTGCTTGCCAAGAGGGAAAAATAACTTGTGCAAAAACTCTACAAGGCTTGCGAGAAGAGAAGGAAACCTGCCTCCCCTCCAGATATTTTGCCAAGTAAAGAAAACATCTGAGAAATGAACTAACTAGGAAAACCCCCCCACCCCAGTTCTCCTTCCTTTCTGAGGGAAGGAGAGAGGGATGTTGGGGGTGTGGGGAAAGAGAGAGAGAGCATTTAAGAAAATGTTTTCCTTACTCCTTTAACTCTGTAATAAATTCTCTTATCACTTTTAAGGTTTGAGCCTGTTTTAGCCTGCTTTAATTAGAGGGTTTTTTCTCTCTCAGTATCCTTATCTCGCCTTGGAAGAATTCCTCTCCCCTGCCCATCTGCAGAGGGGAGACAGCAGCTTTCGTGGGGGCTTTGGCATTTGTCCAGAGCTAAACCACGACAGCATTGTCAGTATTAACATAAATTAGAGGGAATTTAGGTACTGAATGTGCTGCAGAAACATGGGCAGATTTACAGCAAAATGCATGTCTTTGACATGCTTCCTGGTGGAACTCTGGTCAGAGGGAGTGAAATTTTCAGCTAAAAAGATCACAAGATATTTTAAACATGGAATAAACAAATTGTTTTTATTTACTGTGGCTCTTTATTTGAAAATAAATTTGTGGATTAAAACAATTTCATAGTTTCTGAAACAAACATCTATTACAGAAAATTCGGGTTAGAATAACTAAAGTTTAAAGAAAGAAACACCAGAAACAACCAGAGACACTGAGCATATTTTACATTAGACAGGTACTACCTACACAGTAGTACCTGGAATGTGTGTAACCTGCTACCTTTCTGAAATCTTGGTGAATACAATGATCAGGATATTCTAACCTGTCCCTCTTTTGGAAATAACATGCAATAAATTATTTCTTTATGTTGGTTTTGGCTGCCAAACAAATGAGAGTTTCTTTAATGAAGCAAGCTTGCAAATCAGCCTAGATTATTAGCCAAAGCAAAGGCATGATATCTGTGATTAGGAGGAGCTCAGCTTCTAACTATCTGCAGCCTCATCAATTCAGTGGCAATTGAAAGGAGGTTATTATTTTACTGGATTTCACCTACTTGAAATACTTATTCATAAGAAAAGTTGAAGAGTTTCAATCTTTATTTTTAAGGGATTAAATACTTGTGGATAAGGGTACTCAGTTTTGATAAAGTCACATTTGTCTTCCCTAATGCTGAAGTTCAGATTATGGTTTACTGATAAGCTTATTTAACTGACTTTTAGAGCTGCAGTCCTTTTGTCCTCAGGAAATAAAATTAGTTTAATATAAGTGTTACTGGATTTCTTCTTAAATCATACTCCTGCAAGTTAGCAATCTGATTTCTAGGCTGGTAGCTTTTAATGAAGAAGGATCAGTGATGCACATCCAGAAAAGCTGAATAAGAAAGCAGAAGTGAACCACCAAGATTTATAATCTGAAGGGTATTTTTATAGTATTTCCATCTATTTCAATTTGTCTCAGAATTTTTCTGTCTTATGGAGTAAGATACGGACCTGGAATGTAGCCATCTCTTCATTATTTATTTGACATTTTATAGGAGCAGTGTGTGAATGTAACACACTATCCTTATATTTCTAAATGTAGATATCAGCATAGGAGTATTTTCGGGCCCTAAAAATAAATTGCTTGTAGATAAATAATAGAGAAACATAAAAGTCTTGATTCACATTTTGTTCAGTGAAAATAAAGGTATTCAGTTAATTGAAAAGTATAAAATGATTCTGCAATCCAGACTCCTGCATTAACAGCAGTATTTTTTCATGACATGTTTTGGAAATTTCCCAATGTTTTCTTCCCTTTAAAAGTAATCTCCAAAAAGACTCTCAAGTGTAGAATGTCTCTTTCTATACCAGCCCAATCACATATTGTGCCAAGCACCCCTGCAGACAGACAGTCTGCACTTTGTGGTTTAGGGGATTTGGAGTATAACAGGCAGAATTTGCATTCTGAATCTTAACAGTTGTTCTGACATTTTAAAATGTGCTTTTCCTTGCAATAATTTTTCCCCTGACTATACAGTAACAGCTAGTGAACCAGAACAGTGTTTCTGTTAGAAATCACATCAAAATATGGTGTTAGTCTCATAGAATGTCAGAGCTGCTACAAGCAACAGTCTAGCTGTGCAGAAATACATAGAAATATTAAAATATACAGAGCAGTTTGCAGTGGATTGGAGATATTCTTCTCTCATTTAACAGGTCTTTTATTTTCATGAGCTGAGTTACATGATAGTAAAAGAGTGAATGAGCATCTTATATCTGAAAAGTTGCTTTGTGCCTTTCCAAAGTCTTTATACCTGTGAAACCATCAGAAAACTTGCAGATAAAGAAATATATGTGATATTACTGATTCACCAGTAAACTCCCTGTAGCTCACCCTGAGAGAGAGAAACACTGTCACTGAGAGAGCTGAGCCTCTGGTGATCTACTCAGACAAACAAGTGTGAGGACTTGTGTTGCAAGAACCATATTCCTTCAAATTGCTATGACACTGATGTCTTGTTTGATGTTCTCCTAAAAACTGTGAGGATAGACAAAGCAATCTCAACACACTTCTTGCTGTAGTTCAGCTTTCATGGGATCCTAATAGTATTTATCCATACTTTGTGAGTCACTTTAATGTTGATAAATGTTACCTGCTACAAACACTTTCTTGAACCAATTATACACAGGGCAGACATTCTGTGAAAACCAGGGCTCAATTGTGTAAAATCCTTACAATATCTTCATGTTGCTTCTGACACCCAAGAATTTTTAGCAAATGATATTCTTTGTGCTTCTTTATATGGCCTTTGATAGACTTGCTGTATGCTCTGTCATACGGCTGTGAGTTATCAAAATTTTTCCTCTTTGAGAATGTGACCTTTTTTTTCAGATCAGTTCCATCAAAACCAGTAAACGCCACTATGTATGGTATGACTGATATTTAAGTGTTTTAATCTAGGTTTTATGAAAGGGGCCAGTATTTTAAGTATTCCAAGTTACTAAAGCACTAAAATCCCTGAGAATTTTTACTTTATTCTAATAGCATTTGAAAAGATATATCATTTATTCTGCCCTATATTTAGACATCAACTGCTCAGGTTGGTACCATGGTAACTGCAGCACATACAAAAATTGTCAGTGAGAGGTGACTGTTGGTGTTCAGTTTCAGTACTCACAGATTAAGCACTAACAATTTAAAAAAAATACTTCAGGAAAAAGTTCATTTGTGCCAGAATACACTAAGAAGGGTCAGAATGTGGGACAGTGTACTGAGGTCACAAGTGGGAAACCAGTATTTTCCTGTAGTGTCCACATCCCATCACATTGACAGTGCTGCTATTTTGTTACTGCAGATAAACCTTCTCTTATGGAAAGCATGCCTGACATAATGATTAAAATAATTGCCAAATGTCATTGATCCAAATGTATTAATCATAGTGGTAGGCTGTTGGCCAGGTTACTGTTGTACAGAAATGGACACTAAATCAGTCAGGTTATCATAGAATTGTTTAAGTTGGAAAAGACCTTTGAGATCAAGTCCAGCCATTAACTGAGCTGTTAAGTCCACCATTGGACCATGTCCCTGACTGTCACATCTACATGTCTTGTAAAATACCTCCGGGGATGGTGACTCACCAGTTTCCCTGGGCAGCCTATTCCGATTCTTGACAACCATTTCAGTGAAGAAATTCTTCTTAATATCCAATCTAAATCTCCCCTGGTGCTACTCAAAGTAATTTCCTCTTGTCCTGTGGCTTGTTACTTGGAAGAAGAGACTCACCCTCACCTGGCTACAACCTTCTTTCAGGTAGTTCTAGAGAATAACAAGGTCTTCCCTGAGCCTCCTTTTCTTCAGGTTAAGCAACCCCAGTTCTGTCAGCTGCTCCTCACAGGATTTCTGGTCTAGACCCTTCACCAGCACCATCATCCTTCTCCGGGCATGCTCCAGCAACTCAATATCCTTCTTGTACTGAGGAGCTCAAAACTGAACAGGATTTGAGGTGTGGCTCCACCAGTGCCGATTACAGGGGACAGTCACTGCCCTGGTCCTTCTGGCTTGCTGATACAGGCCAGGATGCCGTTGGTCTTCTTGGCCATCTGGGCACATGCTGGCTCGTGTTTAGCCACGGTTAACCAGCACCCCCAGGTCCTTTTCTGCCAGGCAACTTTCCAGCCACTCTTCCCCAGTCCTGTTGAGCTGCATGGGGTTGTTGTGACCCAAGTGCGGCACCTGACAGTCAGCCTTGTTGTACCTCATGCAACTGGCCTCAGCCCATTGATACAGACTGTCCAGATCCTTCCGCAGAGTCTTCTTGCCCTCCAGCTGATCAACAATCCCACCCAAGTTGATGTCATTGTGAACTGACTCAGGGTGGACTTGATCCCTTCTTTCAGTTCATCAGTAAAGATATTAAACAGGACTGGCCCGAGAACTAAGCCCCGGGGAACACCATTAGTGACCTGCCACCAACTGGATTTAATTCCATCCACCACAACTCTCTGGGCCTGGTCATCCAGACAGATTTTATCCAGTGAACAGCACACCTATCCAAGTCATGAGCAGCCTTTTTCTCCAGGAGAATGTTGTGGAAAATGGCATCAAAGTCTTTCCCAAAGTCCAGTGAAACAGCATCCACAGCCTTTCCTTTATTCACTAAGCAGTTCTGCTTGTCATAGAAGATCAGGTCAGTCAAGCAGGACCTGCCTTTCACAAACCCATGGTGGCTAAGCGTGATCCCCTGATTGTCCTGCATGTGCTGTGTGATGGTACTCGAGATGATCCTGTCCATGACCTTCCCTGGCACCCAGGTCAGGCTGCCAGGCTGACAGGCTGGTACTTCCTTGGGATCCTCTTTCCAGCCCTTCTTGTAGGTGGATGTTACGTTTGCTAACTTCCAGTCAACTGGGACCTCTCCAGTTATCTGGGACTGCTGGTAAATGATGGATGGAGTCTTGGTGAACACTTCTACCAGCTCCCCAGGTACCCTTAGGTGAATCCCATCCAGGCCCACGGATGTGTGTCTATGCTCAGTAGCAGGTTGCTGGTCATTTCCCCTTGGATTGTAAGGGTTTCATTCTTCTCCCTGTCTCTGTTTTACAGCTCAGGGGGGCTGGAAGGACAACTGGTCTTACTATTAGAGACTGAGGCAAAGATGGCCATAAGTACCTTATCCTTTTCCTCAGCCTCTGTTGGTAGCAGTCCTGGTTGCTTGTACTCCCTCAGGGCTTCCTCTATATGTGTGGGGAGCTTCGCCACCGTTGGTCCTGGCCCACATCCCGTCACTTCCTGTGGCACAAGCTATGGACTCTTGGGGCTCTTTCTGCTGCCCCTCAGGTTCCTTTGGGAAACTCCCCCATGTACCACAGTAGTGTTCAGCTGCTGGTTGTGCCAGCACTGGAGCTGCTCACCTGGGCCACTTGTCTGCTAGTTTTGGTTACACCATGTTTAAGTTCATTGAGTAGAAGAATGAATCCAGTACGAACAAGAAAAATACAGAATACCATCATAGTGAAGGAAAGACTGGTGGAGGTTGCCAGAAACTGTGAGGAGAAATGCAGAAATAAAGAATGTAACTAAAGCTTTATAAAATCCTAGGAGACAGTGGCAAATACCTGAGTCATGTGCAGTTCTCAGCAATACCTTCAGGATGGCATTTCCCAGTCAGTATGAGATTTATAAGGGGATGAGTCAGAACATATGGTTGCAGTTACCTAGCTTGCCTCCACAGCACTGGCCAATGGATTAGAACTGTGTAAATAGTTAATTTTGATTTCCTGACATATTCTTTCAGGGCAAGAAAATATGTAAAACTTTGTTGCAAAACATTAAAAACTGGACAAAATTAATTAATACCAAAATTGACTGCAAGAGGGGAGTGCTGTGTTCTGTCTATATAGGGTTTAAAAATAAATCACATAAATGACATTTCTAAAGCTGAAATACATGTCAGTTTTACTTGCCTGTATTGTACACATTTGTTCTAACATGATGGTTTAAGCATCTGCTGCAGAAAGGGAGTGATGGTTACCTTCTCTTTTTATTTGGACATTTATCTTAAAATGAATATTGTTAACCTCAGAGAGTACCTGCTGCTTTCTCAAGATTTTGCAGGGTAATTGTTTTATTATATAGATTTCTTTTAGATAGGCCAAGTTGGGTAAATTAATTTTATGCTGTGCTCATTTCAGTTTTTTAGTAAACAAGGTAATTTTTAAATAAAATGCAGCTTATTAACTTGATTTATCAATCATTTTCCTCGATGCAGCAAGAACTAAGTTAAATTCAATTCAAATTAAATAGTTTAGATAATATGTCTAACTCTGAATGGCTATCAGTGATGAAGTTTAAATCTCGTCAGAAAGTTGTTTCAAAGCTTAAGCATACATTTTTTAAAAATAATTTTAGAGATTATCACTGTTTGCTGTCTAAATTTGTCAAACTTTACCTTCTAGGAACTGAATTTTGTCACACTTTTGACTGTTAGTGTGGATAGCTATCTTTCACCGAATTTTCACTGCCTTTCACAGTATTTACGACAAAAAGGAAATCAGTATGCCTTTGACAAGTTAAATAGATTATTCTGTTTAATTCACTGAAAGGAAGGCTTTCCAATGATTTATTAACTCTCACAAATCTTTTCAGATTACTCTTCAATTTAGCACCCTAGTTCTTCAAGTGTCATAACTAGAGATTGTATTTGCATAATCTTTGAAATCTTGTTTTCTTCCAGATAAATCATGAAAATACTAAAGAGCATAAGCTTATTAACTGGTCTCACTGTAATGAAATGTGCTTGAAAATATTCTCCGTTTACAGCTGCACTTGGAGACATACAAGTTAGACATTTTATTATCCCATTATTATATTTGATTGTAGAGTCTTAATCAAAATATTATACAATCATATGTATTATTGATGTTGAAGAAAATTACATCCATCCTATTTTCTCTGCTAGTTAAACCAGATCTCAAACTTGGACTGTTATTAAATCAATCCAGCAATCAGGCTGCATCAGATGGGGTTGAATCTGTCCAAAGTGATGGCTGTCTTTGTTTGTGTGTTTTTTGTTGTTGTTTTGGTTTGGTTTTTTAATTTCTACTGTGTAACATATTTTGTGATTGGATGTGGCTGATGATACTGGTTTATGTAGCAGTTCTTTTGCATTTTATTAAATGCATTTTACTTGAAGTCTCATTGAAATGTCTTTAACTAGTTGAATGGTCATAGATGCTGATCATTATAAGATGCCCCTATTCTTTCTTATTCCTGTTTCTGTTTTGTACATGCAAATCTTGTTTCAAAAATATTTCTTTCCAGTTACACTAAGCAAAATTAACATAAGTTAGTACAAGGCAAATATATTTAGGGTTTTTTACTACCCCTCTTCTTTCTTTGATTCTTCACTAATCTTGCTGAAGATTGATAAATTATTATAAATGTGGGTTATCAGAAACCTCTAATTATTCATTCATTATAATTTACATTAGTTTTTTCATGCAAAGATAAAGATTTTCAATTAATTTATAGCTGAGAATTTAACATAATACAAAAACATGCTTGCAGAAATGTGAGTCTAGAAGGAAATTTGGGATTGGCTTTTTCAGATGCACGGAAACCCTTATTTTTAAAGAAGCATTTGCACAGAACACTGACTACAAGATGGTAAGGGCACAGTCAGATGCACTGTTCATCCTTTCACGGAGCTGAGCCAAGACAGTGCTGCTACCAGAGCTTGTCATCACTATTTCTTACCACCCAAGGTTTCCACCTTTGAAGTCTGCTGGCACAGTGACATACATGTTTTCTGTCCAAATGTTCATTTAGTTTAAGCAATTAATATTATTAGTGATTTGGGCTTTTTTACTCACTCTATCTTGATAAAATTTGGCTGGAGCTGATTTTGTGGTTATCCTGGCACAACTAAAAAGGTGATAATATCTGTCAAAGATAAGAGTAGGTAGTGATGTGACAAGGATTTGGGACAGCATGGAGAAGTTCAGTTCAGTGCAGCTGGAAGAGTCCATAAGACCACAGCCTGAAAAGGCAAAAGTAATTTTTTCCTTTTCTCTCCTTCTACAGGAATGTTCACACACTGTTTCTGATTTGGGCTCAGTGTTACAGGGGCCTTTACTTTGCCTACCAGTGTTAAAACTCCCTTGTTTTCAGTGGAGTTTCTCCAGATTAACAAGTGAGACAAAAATAATAAGGCAGCAAATCAATAGGTCTGCTAAGCTTAATAGAAAAGTTATTTTATCTAGACACTCTGACTCCTTTTCCAATAAAAGCCTATTAAAATGATACTAACATTAGCAGTATGGGAAATCACTTGTGCATACAGGTTGACGAAATGAAGCATATGGTGTGTCTTGACTTACCATTTTCAGTTCTGCTGGGAATTTTGTCATTAACCAACTATCAAGTCTTGATACCAAACCTGTAAAATGATTGACATTTATAAAGGTAAATATTGCACAGTGACAGTTTAAATGCATCTTCTGTTACAAGAGCTATTGCAACTGCTGCAGATGGTGATATGTTGGCAGCACTGACACAGAATAGTACTGAACACGTTCAAACTGGGTCATAGATTCAAAGTAAATGCTCAAAACATGGGTCCCAGGAAAAAAAAGAAACATTTGAAGAAGATTTGAAAATAGGAAAAAACCAAACTTTAAATATTCTGAAAGGTTTGCTGGAATGATTGTTATACAGGAATTTTTGAGTTCTTATTTTCTTAGCCAAGAAATATGAAAAGTGCCAATTCTGGTTTCACTAGGGCAGCTCTTCTGGGTCACAGAGGATGAATGGCTCTCACATTGTCGATCTCAGCTGCTCAGTCTTGGAGAATATCTTTTTTTCTCCAGGCAATGTTAATTAAGAAAATTTAGTGGGCTGTACATGCACACAAATTGCTTTAATGCTATTCTGAGAAAATTCAATATAAGTTCTGCTGAATTAGACAATATGTATTATTATCAATATCTAAGGTGACTTTTCTCCATTCAAACCTAATTTGCTAGTAGTAACTAAAAAACAATTAACATTTTTTTCCCTAGGAGATAATGATAAAGATAAATTTTATATTCTATAGGTTTGTTTATTTTCTGTGTGTTTTCTTCCGCTCTCTTTCTCTTTTTGCAGAAGTGTTAACCCTGCAGTGACTTAAGAGGTCCCCATTTGTAAGTCAAATAAAAGATGTGACTTACAAGACCTGTAAACAACTCAAGTATTTAGAAAATTTTATGCCTAATCCATGGTCTAAGATGAATCTACAAAAATATTAGTGAAATTATTTATAATCATTGATTTTCTTAAAATTAGGATGAAATATATGTCATAATCTGTCTGTTTACAGACTGCTTGAGAGTGGAAATGTGAATTAAATTTGGCAAATAAATTATCACTAGTGAATTATTCTTAGCTCTAACAATAATAGTTGCTGATCTTTGTTCTTCATTACACTATGTAGATTTTCAAATGCACACAAAGAGAAAATGTAATCTTGTCTGTGAAGTGAGTCCCCTGTTGGCACAATTTCTAATGTACTTAATAGTTTCTTAACTTGCAGTTTATTAGATGTCTGAGTAGTCTGCAAATTTGACCACGAATTTCTGAGATTTAACATGCTTGTTAGAATGGGACATTGACAAAGGACAAAGTCATGTTCTAAGGCAAATCAAAGTTTTCATAAATGTTTACTGCATCAAAACATACTTCTTTTTAGAGGAAAAAGGATTTGGAAAAGCTTTTGTGTGTTAACTATATATACAAACTTGGTGTTATCTGTGCCTGGATCATCCAGGTTGTAGGTAACCCATAGTACATGCTGCCCCTGATTAATTAAGTCAGTAAGTTACTAAGATGGTTTGTGAACCATGAGCTTGGGGCAGGTCAAACCCAACTGTCCTCTGGGGATGGCACAAGTCTAGAAGCTGACAGAATATTGTCTATATTTTTCCTACATTCCTAACTCTCCTTTCCAAGAGTGGAGAACTGACAACAGATTTTTTTGGAGATGCTAATGATTGTGCCAATAAATTAGTGATTTTCTGGAAAACTCTTTTCTCTTAAAAAGAAATCATTCTAACAATTATCTGACAAGACCTTCCTCATCTGTTTCCAATAAAATAATTGATTGTGCTTGTTTTGGCTGGGGTAGAATTAATTTTCTTCACAGTGGCTGATATGAACATAGAGTTGATGATATAGAGATGTTTTTGTTATTGCTGAGCAGGGCTTACACAGAGCCAAGGCCTTTTCTGCTTTTCATGCTGCCACACTGGTGAGAAGGCTGGAGGTGCACAGGAAGTCGGGAGGGGACACACCCAGGACAGGTGACCCCAACTGACCAAAGGGATGTTCCAGACCATATGGAATCATGCTCAGTATATAAACTGGGGGGAAGAAAGAGAAAGGGGGGGAACATTTGGAGTGATGGTGTTTGTCCTCCCATGTCACCATCAGGCATGATGGGGCCCTGGTCTACTGGGGGTGGCTGAACACCTGCCTGCCCACGGGAAGCAGCAAATTAATTCCTTGTTTCACTTTGCTGGTGTGTGTGGCTTTTGCTTTTCCTATTCCTATTAGACTGTCTTTATCTCAACACATGAATTTTCTAGCTTTTACCCTTCTAATTCTCTTCTTGAACTTGCTGGTGAGGAAGTGAGCAAGCAGTTGTGTGGGGCTTGGCTATTGGCTGGGGTTAAACCAAAACAATCACACATTAATACAGGCATAATAATTTGCAAGAACAAGTGGAAATTTTAAAATGAATATTCACATTTTGTGAACAAAAAATATTTTATTACTAACAGAGGCAGGGGTCTGTTACTTCAGACTGTGTCTTTCAGTCATCTTCTAACTGTGTATTTTTAAACATTTTGTTTAGTAAATGTAATAAATTCATTTTATTCAAGCATGATGCTATAATTTTACCAATCCAATTAAAGCTGAAATAAAGGAGTGATCAAATTAATATCACAAGGTAAATTAAGAGTTCAAATTAATGGTACTCAATCATCAAATTAGTCCAATTGGTAATAAAATAAAATGGTAGTGTTGACACTAAACATCAATTTTTTGATTTAGCTAAGGAAAACATGAAGAGGAGCTCTTTCCCTGCAGTCCCACACTCTGTCTAGAATTGCAGGTGTTCCAATGTATTTTCTCTGCTGTTAAATTCACTAGGTAGTTGCTGCTCCTTGTAAGGAAGTATAGATATACAAGTGCCTCTTAACATGTTCTCTTTAAAATCACTGTCTCATTTTCCCATTTGACATGATAACTTAGGAGTGATAGTGCAGATATGATGAATAGAAGATGCTCTCTAGAATTTTTTGACTAACATAGCCTTTCAGTCTAGAAATTACGGACTGAAATGGCAGGCTGGTGATTATTTTTAGGAGACTTAAAGGTGTAGTTCACAAACCCACACATTTTCATATTCACATGTACATATATTAATGAAAAATGAGAAAAAAGGACTTGACAAACAAATTTAATATTTTTTTCTGTTTCTAAAGATTCTTTTTTAAAATGGATGGTCATATATTATCTGCAGTTTTAAGCTCAGTATTTTAGCTTATGATGTGTCTTATTAAGGCAAAGGCTGGTTAGGCTTGTCTTTGTGACACAAATCTTTCATCAGTTCCTCAGCTGTAAAACCTAGCTAGCAAAGAAACTGTGACTGGTGGAGCAAGAGGACTGCTTTTCTTTGTTTCATCTCTGTATAAACCTTTGAATAAGGATTGCTGCCCTCTTGCTCTGGCAGAGAAGCTTCATTGTGAATTATGTTGAGAAGACTTCTCAGGACTCCAGTGTTTTCATCATTATTGCTATCTAGTCCCTTCAGAAACATCTTTGTATCTTTAAATCATGCTGGAAATGCCACCACAAATAATACTAGATTTTAACAGTTATCAATCCAAATAGAAATGAGATGATAATTCCTAAATCTATAAAACAAAATATGTGGAAAGTCTATGTGTCAAGAATTTAATCTGTTTTCCCGCTGAGGAAACAAGAAATAGGTGCAAGACCCACAAAAAAACCCAAAATCACATACTGTGAAAATGTTTAATGTCTGATATCTCACAATTTTTATTAGGAATCTTACTTAATTGTTCTAAACATTGTAGAAATATTGTGGCCTTCTTAACTGACAGAGAATAGCAGAACTTATTTCAACTTAGTTTTATCTAAGAGTTTTCCTTAAATTCAATTACTTTTATTAAAACTAATCCTACAAAATAATGCAAATCTGGAATCAAGTTTATCATTCTTTCCTAAGAGACTCATTCTGAGATACTCATTTCTGCCCTTCTCATTCCCTGTATTTCATCCCTCAAATGGTAGCCCTAGTCTATTTTTTTTTGAGTAAGATATGTTTAAAATATTATCCCTGTAGATCATTAAACATAATTTTGGGAAGGAAAATCTCTCACAAAATAAGCATAAGCAATAGATCTGTGTGGGCAGAGAGGTAGTTTAGCTGTAAATTGCAGAACCACAATGGGAATAAATACTTCTTAATGCAGGCATTTAGCATGTTTAAACTTGTCATCTCCGGTTCAGTTGGTATTTATTAAATTAATAAAAATATTCTGATTTTCTTCTCCCTTCCATACAAAATACACAGATAATTTGCTTCCACGGTTCAGTTTTCATATGATTTTGATTCTGAATTTTTCAGGTGGACATTTTTCAAGTGGAAGCAGTAGGATATTGTGTTCTTCAAAAGATGGTGATTGAAAAAGGGAGAGGCTCTGACTGGCTTCTGGAGAAGATTATTGTGAAAGAGTCAGCACCTTCAGGGACAGAAACATTGTTTGTAGCTCAAACATGACTTAAAGACGCACGCAATGGAAAAAGATCTGCCTCAATAATTCTGGATGCCACAGGTCAATACTATCTTCAAACTATAATCTGCTAAGAAATTCATTCCAAACTGGAGAACACAGCTATATGATTTGCTTCTACAAACAAGTTATGGTTTAAAATATTCCAGTAGAATATTGTCAGTATATGGGGAATTAGCATGTCTGAATACTGTATTGTGTTTTAGTACCACTTAATAACCACTAGGTTAATTTCTACTTTGTTACTCCAGATTTACAGTGGTGTAAATGGCAACAAATTTGTTCTATACCTTTTTGGAAATTGCTGCCTCTCCGAGTCTTACTTCTCTACACTTGAAAACTGTTTTTTAAGCTTCTGGTACCTCTGCTGACTATCTGCTAGGCAGAGTGAAAATGCTAGTAATCGTAAAAGGAAAAGCTAAAAAGTGGGGCAAACTATGTTTAAGCAGTGGAGAAAATGTCTCCTCTGTATTCAAGACAACTGATTTACATTATTTATGCTGTTTGGACAGCTTCTGCCAGAAACTGGAGATACTTTTGACTGACACCATGTGACTAATCAGTCCACACACGTGCAGTTTTGACCCCACTACCTGTGACTCTTTGTCAAGACAGGAAGGGAATGTACACCCTCCCTCCCTGTGTCATGGTTTCAATATAAGCATGTATTTCAATACAATCTGGTATGCAAGCTGGGGGGCAGCCACAACACACTCCAAACAGATCAGGAAACAACCAAAGCCTAGCAAGCACCTCTAAGAGGGATGTATTTCTTCTCCTGCCTCTCAGATAAGTTAATTGACAGTATAAATGAGTCCTTAGATTACAGAATGCGTTCTAGTTCTTTCCCTCCTAACTCCCAGGGCATCTCTGCTCAGTGTCGCAGCACTGGTGTTATGGTGCTTGTCCAGCAATATCCTCTTGAGACTGAAGAGGATTCTAGTTCAATCCATTTCCTCTGGTTTATCATCTCTAACTTTTGATCATTTGAAAACAAAAAAAAAAAAAAAAAGGAGGAAGTTGTTATTGTGCTAAAGAAAATAATTTCAACTTTGGTCTAGTTTGTAGGTTGGGACTTTTCTGGAAAAAAAAAAAATAGGAATATTTAGGTTCCACCAGATAGCATTGATTTCAACAAAGTGTTCCTGTGAGTTTCTTTATACAATAATTGGCAAATCCAATCTAGGATATGAACTCAAAAGAAGGCTTCTGATCTTTGGTCCAGGCCATTACCTAATGTTTACAAGCAGCTTTGATCTCTATAAAATCCTGTGGAAATCAATGGGAGCTAATATCAGTGGGAGGAACACCAGCCACTAGAATGGGCTTTAAAGACATCCAATTAGTGCTCATTCATCCAGAGCATAAATTGTACAAATGAAACAGAAACACTTTAAAATGAGAAATAGTTGAATCTTCATGTTACAACCATTTCATAGTAAAGAGTCAGCCCTAGAGTCAGTTCATTAAACAGGATGATATTTAAGAGATGATGCTTAAGTAGAAAATAACATTGTACACTTCCTAGTTAAATCTTTTATCTAAATTATATAATACTCAGTCAATTACCTCACTAGAGATGAATACAGACATTTATTATCATATAGACACTGTTCTATGAGTATTCATTTGATTTTTTTTTTAATTAGAAATTCAGGAGGGGAGGAGCACATCCTCCTGGCCTTTAGGACGACACCAAATGAATTCAGGTATAGCTTCTGTCATTACATTGACTGTTTTATTCATCAGTTCTGAAATAATAATGTGAGGATATTGTCATCACAATATGTCGTTACACTTATTAGTACTGACGATAGTTTTCCCTCCATAATAGTAAGAAATGGCAATATGCTTAGGGAGATGATCAACACCCAGGTGACAGGTTTGTAAAATAATATTCCCCGTGTAGACTTAGGCATGTCTTAGAAATTTTGTATCAGATAGCTTGCTTAATATATGAAAACAGAAACATCCTTAATATTTTTTCCTTTTTATTTTCTTTATTTTATTTGTTCAGAAGGCAGATGGAGGATTTATTTCACAAAACATCAAGAAGAAACCAAACCAGAATTTGAAAAGTTGTCAGAAAATATATCCAAGATGGTTATGGTTTTTTATGGAAGCAACGACAAGTCAAATCCAGTTTCCATGGAAAACAAAGCGGAACATCAGACTAAGAACCAAATAACATATGATATAAAACAAGATACAGACTTTCCTATATTTAAATTTCCTTTGAGTTTCCATTTAAAGCTAAATAGTCATGTAGTGCTGTAAATATTGGAGGTATTATTGTTTAAATATTCAAGAAAATCAGAAATTAAATTTTCAGTTTCATGCCAGATGTAATTTTTAATTTTTGGCTTTCTTAAGTTCATGATGATCAAGCAAATTACTTTTATTTTCCCCAACAAAAAGTCATAGTTAATAATGCATATCACTTTAAATGGCATTAGCATTACTTATTCACAGTAGAAATCAGTGTGGTATGTAATTTGAATTTGATAGAATAATTGCCATGAATGCCCCCAGAAGATAAAGCTGAAATATCCTTAAGTGCCTACAGTCAACCTGATTCTGCTCCTTTTGAACTCCATGGGACTTTTAGCACCAAGACTGATGCAAATGGGTCCAGGACTGTGTGACCCCTTTAGAGAAAACTTCCTCTCTTCCTGTAAATTACCTATGCATTTATTTGTGTAGCTCTGTTTGGGTACTAACTCATTGTTTTGTTGATTCCTAGATACATTTACCATCTGGCTTGGGAATGCTTTATAAAGTGAGACTTGGTCTGCAAAATTTGGAAAACAGCATATCCCAGTTGTCTCTTCATCACTTTAAAATACAGAACACATCAACCCTGGACACCTTTGGTCTCACCATAAATAAAACACTTCCTCTTTCTCCTAATGGAGACAGACAGATTGAATTCCCTATACAGTGGCCATTAAAATAAGCACTTTCTGGTAGGTATAAATCTACTTCAAAGCAGTAGAGTGGTTCAGGAGGTTAACATGTCCTAGTATTACAATAGAAACCTTTATCAAAACAAAAATTTTATTGTCTTTCTTTAATGATTCATAAAGACTGGATAAGAATTTAAAATGTATGAAGGAAAATACTACCCACTCAGCTTAATTTCTGTACCATAAAGTGGGAAATGCAATATTCATTTGATTTCACAGGACCATTTTTATATGCTACCAAGAACACTTTATAAGAAATATTCCTTTTTTGCAATATTGTAATATTTCTATTCTGCTTTGTTTAGTCCTCAGCTGCTCATATTACTGACATTAACTACATGATTTTTTATAGCTCATTTACTATTAGGCAATTTTGTTGTTTGTTTGCACATTCCAAACAAATGTTCTTAGTAAATAACAGTTCAAAACTACATATAAGCTTCAGCTTGATTGCCTTTATACACTCCAAATATTTATGCCTCCTAAATTTAACTCAACAACTCTTACATATATCACCTTGATTAAGTAAAATAAATGAAATCCTTTCACCTAGAATCCACCCTATTTTCTAATGTGATGCTTACTAAATGCTGCCACATGATGGAATAAATATCAGCTTAGTTAACAGACCATATAATGGTACTTCATATTGAAATAATTTGTGCCTGGGTTTTATGCAGAAAACAAATTAATTATTTGGGTGAAAAATAAGTCAGCTCATCTAAAGTCAGCTGAAGTAGATGTAAAATGAACTACCCCAACACACTTTTGATTGGAACTTATGGCCCAATTTCAGTGAGGTGTTGGAATGCATCTAAAAATAAACATGCAAATAATCTCAGTAGAATTAACAGAGGGTGGGGGGGTGGTGTTGCATATTTTGGCTGCAATTGAAAAATTATAATTTGTATTTAGGCTTTAGATTTTATATTGCTTAGAGGTGTTGTTTTCACTTGCCAGCTTACAGAGTATGGGTACAGAACAGGGCTGAATGGCTTTCATCTCCAAACACAAGATTGAAACAAAGAGGATTAACATAAAGCACATGAGTGTGTCCCTTACAAAATATGGATCATTGTTACATGCAGAAGTATTTAGGATACAGGTACAAGCACACAGAAATGAAGAGAGAAAGAGGCAGCAGCGGTGATAAAAAGGCAGTAAGACTGGAGTCCTTATGACCTTGACTCTGTCTCTATCACTGACCACTTGGTTGAAAAAAACATTTATTCTTTGTAAATACTCAGACATCAAGAGATAAAAGATCACAAACAAGGAATAGGTATTATATTACATGTGTGTTTAGGTAAAAGAACAAACAAGTGAAATAGCTCACTTCTGTGGGTTTTATTTCTTTCCACATATGCTTTAGATGTCTTCAAGGAGGGATTTGTAACCACAGTGAAGAAAAAAACTAGCACAGTGATTCCCCCAAATCTTTGCCATTTATGTCCAAGAGAGCTCTAAGCAACTCCACAACAGGTGGTACACATGGAGTTCAAAGTGATCTTTACACACAAACTTACCTGCAATTTATTGTGAAAAACAGATATGCTCTTTTGTCAGCTTTCTAAATCTGTTTTCTTCTTTTTCTCAGCTAAAAGTAAAACCAATATTGTATTAGTTGGAACGGAAAGCAGCCGATCACAATCACCATAACCAGAAGCCATGTGATGTCAATTTTCACGTACAGCTCTGTCATTCATAGAGTGCCTTAGTATTTAATTTCTTAGTTATATTTTACTTTTTAATTTTTTTTTTTAATTTTCTACTTGGGATTGTGATGAAGGATATGCTAATGGCTGATTGAGACCATCAAAATGCAGTTGATAAAATAGAATACAGACCCTTGAGCTCTGGCTGTTCACATATGTGCCTTTGGGTGTTTTTTTAATGTGCAGAGGTCTCCAGCTGAGTATATACATAAATAGTTTCTCTTCACTGTGCGTTCCTTTGAGATGATTTACACCTCAGGAATCGCCAGGGATGGCATGATGCTCACTCCGCACACACAAGGCTGTAAAGAAGGTTAATTTTTACACTACTGTATTTTTAAAGGCAAAACAATTAAATATTGAAAAGGTGAAATAAGAAAGTATTATGACACTTTCAAACTGATAAATGAGAGCCATAATGCACACTGAGTTTATGAAATAATTAGAATTTTATAGAATTAATGGAGTTGTAACATTCATATATGTTACTCTTATTTTATGTAACTTCTTCCTAGAGATTTCTTTCATCTTTCCCCTTTCCAGCCTATTCAGTATACTACAAAGATAAAAGCTTGGCTGCCTACACTTGTTCTATTATGATTTGAACACACCACATGAAGAAAATCCACTAACTAAGCATTTTAGCCCTATACCATAGCCTACATTAGTTTTCTCCCTCAAATGCCCTGCTTTGTACAATGGAATCTGCTAGTTCTATCCACTGGATGATCTGATCCAAAGTTCATGAAGGCAACCTCTACATGACTGGAGTGTATCAGGGCCATGGTGAGCCAACAGACCTTACTTGCCTTGGCCAGACTCCCCTGGATCCTCCAGCCATGACGGGCAGTGAACGCCCATGTCAGATCATGCCTGAGCTACATCAGATGTGCATCGTTGTCCAGTCATCCCTCTGTCCCCATCTTCTGCACAGACCTGGGACCCATGTTGTAGCCTTATTTTCATTCCTTCTCTGGCCCCTTCACCTGCTTCTCCCATCTCAATCACCAGGATGGATCCCAGGTCTTTCTCATTGTTTGCTGGATTAGGGGCTGTTGAGAGCTCTGCCTGCCACATGCAGAAGTTGCAGAACTGTTACCTGGTCACAGAGGGCACTGCTTTCACTGGGGTTGTGCTCAGCTCCTGTCTTGACCACCCTTGTGGGGCAGGTCCACTCTTGCTGCTCTCTGACACAGGAATCCAAGAATCAAACCCTTCAAAAGCAATCCTTTCATTTTTGTTTTGGGTTGATCCAGCCTCACTGCTCAAGTTTCAGATCTGGGAGCCTGTGGCAAAAAAATTACATGACAAAATTAAAGGAAAAAACTGCAAAAATTTTGAGTTTTATTTTCAAGTGCTTGAATTTTAATTCAATCTAACTGTATGATGCCATGTAATAGCTGTGCAAGGTTGTGGCACAGTCTTAACAAGATCTCTTTTTGCTTGATATTGCAGTGGTTATGTATCATCTAACAGTATTTTCAAGAAATACTTTGAGTGAGAGAAAGTTACTTGCATATGACTGCATGGTGACACAGGGGACAGATCCCTTCTCCAGTCATTGCCGAATGACTGCAGAATGTCCAGCAGGGAGAGAAAAGTGAGGTACTTCATCTTAAAGTACTTTAAAATTTACTCTTTAATCCATTCTTGTACTTCCTATATATTATTTTCAAATTTTCCTATACTATTAAGTAATATAGTTTAAGATTGCAACACGGAGTGATTGTATTTTAGTCATTTCTAGTTATCATGGATGCTGTTGCATGGGACAACTGGAAAAAATTGTTATTTTGATCAGCAGTAAAACAGGTAAAGTACTTTTTACTTTCTAAAGTCAGTGATGTGATTCACACAGCTAGCCTCCTGTTAAAGACAATGAAATCACCGCCAGACTTAAATACTAATGAATTCCTTTTGGCTACTTTTGCTAATGGGTAATATTTTATAAAGCAAAATCCTACATTTTGACATATTAAAATCCTTGTATTTAAAGGCTGTAACATTTTTGCATCGAGAAAGTAAACTATTCCTTTGCATACAAGAAAAAAGAAGGGAAAATTAAGATGAATAATTATATTCTGTGCTTAATACAAGTTCTACTGATAACTGATCTAGGAGAATAATTATAACTCAAGCAAGAAATTGGTATTGTTTAATTTTCCTTCTGTGATTCAATTATTTTCACTCTTTTCCCCACCTATTCTGTTTTCTCCCTGTGACACTTAGAGAATTTTACCTCTGTTTGATAGTCAGCAAGTTTTGTCACTGAGCTTCTTTAAAATTGTCATGACCTTAATATTTCTTTGCCTCGTCTCTAGGATGGCTATCTTGCTACTAATTCAAAGAATTAATTATAAAGGTTTTTTGAAGTTCATAAATGAAATTTGCTATTTTATTGCAAATCATTACTATGAATTACACTTGACCATTTTCTGACAGTTTCCTAGGAAAACAAGGGATCTTTGGTCAACACATTCTGCAGCGCAGCACATCACAGGCTGCCTTTTTCACTGCCAAGGGGGTACGGTGTGGAGCTGCACTCACTATAGAGGGGAAGGGAAGGAGAGGGACAGCCCTGTCATGCTGCTGTGGGGAGCAAGGCATGTAGCTCACTGCTTTTGTTTCCCACAGCTTCAGTTGTGAAAGTTAACTACAGCCATCTGTCTGCCTGACAGTCACTGAATGTGGCAATTGTGTGTTGCCAAAGAGCACCACAGAGAGCATGACAGGCAAGACTTTTCCATTCAGGTTTGAAAATACAATTCACAAAGAAGGGACATTGGGCTCATTGCCTCTGTATGTGTTATGAAAAGAGGATTGGGCAGATTTATAACAGATATTTCTTCCAAAGGAGTTACTTAGATGATAAACCACTCCAGATGAGTAAGGGTGTCCATATTGTAACTAGACTTGTTTGGACTGAGGCTAGTTTGGAGCAAGACTTTGAACCAAAAATCCCCAAACCCAGAAAAGCTCTTTAGTGTTTGAAGTCAGATGTACTGACCAGCACATGCAATGTTCTCTTTGGAGCAAGACTTTGAACCAAAAATCCCCAAACCCAGCAAAGCTCTTTAGTGTTTGAAGTCAGATGTACTGACCAGCACAGGCAAAGTTCTCTAATGCATTTATGCTTTCATTCAGTATCTGAGCAAGTATTTTAAGATCAGGTGGTTCAAGGTCCCTTCCTGAACCTTCTGACTCTCTCTGTGCACTGTCTTGGCAGGTGCTGAGTGTAGCACAATGTCTTGGATTCCTCCATAGAAGCCTGATTATGTCCCATTGATGTAATTGAAGGGACTTGGACAGTAGCAGAAGAGATTGTAATGCAGGCTGTTGAACAGGGCTGAAGTGTCAAATAATAGCAGAGAAGGGGAAATGAATAGTCTTCATGACTAAGTAGTGACAAGAGATTCAGGCCATGTAGCTGCAGCCTTCAGCAGAAAATTCAAAGGGAATGTAAGTCAGAGAGCAATCTTTCTCAAACAGCAGAGCTGGTGAACTCCCTTCATACCTGCCACCTAATGAGATCCTCTTTGTGCTGCATGTGGAAGAGACCTCCAACCCTCTTGTCAACCAGTCACTGAGGAGGAAGCATCAGATGTGTATTTTTGCTCTTCCTTCTCAAATGTGCCTTCTTGAGTCACCCTGAATCTTTTCTGCATGCCTGTCCAAGGACAGTGAGGACAACACGCCTTCTCTTCAATAAGACAACAGAAATGCTTACTCCTAAATTTCCAAGTTGAGGTTTACAAACAGAAACAAAATAAAGAATCTTGTACTGATTCTAACATTTTAAATGCAATTTTTCTCATGCATAAATTAATAATTAATTTCACTCACAACATTTTCCCTAAACTTTCTTTCCTTCTTTTAAGACTGCAAACTGGACATTAAAAAGATGCATGTGCAAGAAGCTGTGAAGAAGCATCCTATGTATGTATTTGAAGTGAATAAGTAAGTATATTATGTAAAGCTAGTAATGTTTTCTTATAGTAAAACAGTTGAAAACACTGAGCAGACACTGAATTAAAGTAGCTGTCACAGAGTGATTCTGTCAATAGATATTTTAAAAATATGCCCATCTTTAACTGTTCCACATAAATGTATGGGACTTTTTTGTTTATTTAACATATTATTTACTTACCACAAAAACATATGTGGTTTTGTTTTTCAGAGGATTTTCTGTGGATGCAAATAACCCAAAATACAAAGAGAAATCCCAGTATCTTTTGTTATTAGAGAAGAGAAACTAAAGAATGACATCGATAACAACTTAAACAAAAAAGGAATTCAAGCAAAAAATTTGACAGAGTATACTATTAAAGTGTACATAGGTGACAAAAAGGGAGCAGGGCCTGATGCCAATGTGCATATTATTTTATTTGGGAATGAGGACAAATCTGAGGTATTTCAACTCTCTCAGTCACTGGAGCATCAAAACCCCAATGAAAGAGGAAAGGTGAGTACAAAGACTTTATAGGTTGTGCCCATTTCTGTACTGGAAAAGCAAACTTTAAATCTATTCAAGTTCTTTAGAGAACTTGAGGCATTTATTGTTTCCCACATCACCAGATGAGATGCACTCTCATCTCTCTCTGTGTTTCACCTTTTCACCAGAATAACCAAGGGATGTTTTACTTCTGTTTTATCCAGCTGTGTCTGTTGCTCTTCTGTCTCTTAGTCCCAAATGCATCTTCATGTTGCATCCACTTATCTGACACAGTTATGTGTTTCCTCATTCTGAAATGCACAGCATGCACTGCCTGTGCATGTGCACATGTGTGCACTATCCCACGCCGTTGCACAAACTTTGAATATTGTGCTTGAAAATACATCAGTCTCTCACATCCCATCATTTTACTTTGCCATGGAAACTGATGCTGTGAGCCTCACTGAATGTATAAGCCTATAAGCAGATAAAATGGAACCATACACATCAACCTGAGTCTGATATCCATCATGGTTTTGGATGTTATTCAGAGGCCCTTAGTTCAGCCACAAACATATACATAAGAATACAGATCCTCTGCATGATGTCCTGGTACCTCAGTTGAAAGTTCTCCTAATTTAATAAATGTATTACTCTGGCAAAGGAATTGCTCCACCTGTGCAATGGAGTACAATGATGGTTACCCTTAAGTAAAAAAAAGAAATATATATATTCTCCATAATTTTTTTCCTGTGGATTTATTGAGAAATAATTACTAAATAATTAGAACTCCAGTGAAAATATCTTCCTTAAGATATCGACCTCATTGTCTCCAGCAATATTAGACATGTTTTTACCTGCAGTTGGTCTGAGTTTCTTCAACCACGGTACCTGTGACTATCTACTAAAAGATATTTACCCATGAATTGTCTTCCATACTGAGAAGGTTGATAAATCTCGTTACTTACCAGTACAAGGTGCAAGCAAAAATGTGTCTTAAGTAGTACTTCCTTTTGCCTGGTAGTACACAAGAGGTGTCATTACTCTTCAAAAAGAAGAGCAGATACATGGAAATCCTGTTAGCAATCCAGCTAAGTCAGTGGGTGGCCAGTGATGTCAAAGGTCTTAGGAAAAAAGTATCTCATTTTAAAAATCTGCAATATGAAAAAAATAATATTTTAAATTAAAGTATACCGTATTTGAGAAAGGTAATGGTACATGTAGTAAAAGCCTTTAACTTTCATGTTCCTGAATTTTTATTTATGTATTGTATACTAATAGCATTTTAGAATATTATATTAGTTAAGAATTCATGAGACCAAAAATGATTTCTGGTAGATGAAAATCAAGAAAGAGGTCCTACTCTAAGTTGAAAAGTGAATCTTTTATGTTTAAATTGAGACTTAGTAGCAGAGGATCTATACCACACATCTTCAGTAAGGAAAATAAACCACATCAGGTGTGAGTCACCTATTATGAATTTCTATAATTACACTTGAATTGGTCTCAGAACTGACCTAGACAAATTTATAAGTTTCCACACATTGGTATGGGTATAATATTTTTAATAACTGTATTTGAATATTAAAGGTTGATACATTCAAGATTAAGACAAAAAAATTAGGCAGCCTACATTCCATTGAAATTGGCCACGATGGGAAAGGATTTGGTGAGTACACTGTGTTCAGTAGCGGTGCAAAAATCTTCTGCTTAAGGATCTGCCCGACATTTGGAAAGGTGTTTGAAGTCACACTACTGCTACAGCTATCTAATTCAAATCTGTGTACAAATGGGGTCAGTTTTACTGCTCTTGCTTTCACCCTCACTATCACATTTCCCTTGGCTATACCATGATTTTTTTTTCTAACAGAGAACTAGCTAACATAAACCTTCAAAGATTGCTCAGCCAAACCCCTTATTAGATGTCTTAAACAAGGTAGGACTGAATTTTCAAACGGCAAGCTAAACTTTCCATTGAGCAAGTTTTGGGACTGTGGTCAAAGCTCCCTCTCACACACATACAGCTCTGCCTCTTGTGAAAGTTGGAGAACACAACTGTGCTCCAGGTCCTGCCCTGATGCTAAGTTAGGATGTGGCTATAGTACATAACCACACAGGATGATGGAAAATGCTTCTATGTACAATAACTTCTCAAATCTGATTTTTACATAAAAATAAAATGGGAGACTAGTGCATATAATCTTTTGAGCTTACATTTAGTAGTGCTAAAAAGCCCTAGAGATATACAGATATCAAGATATATACAGATATATAGAGACATACATATACATAAATTGGATTTGCAGGCAATGTATAACTTGAGTCAAAAAGGTCTGATTGTATTAAGATACTCTAATCAGGTAAATTTGGTTTAACCCCTCTCAAAAAAATAGGTTTAGGTTTAATAAAATCTGATTAATCTAAGTTCACAAGGCAGAATAAGTGGCAAAGGGTTTATCCTTTCTAGGATGAACAAAGAAATATTCTGCAGATAGCAGTTCCTATGTCGAAAAAGCTAAACAGCTTTTTTTTTCTTTAACTACCCAGTCATGCTGTATATGTCATGGTGTTGAACATTCAAACAGAAAAAACACCAAACCTGTTGAAATATTTATAATAAATAACATCCTCCAGCTGACTTTAATCTTCTTTGTGTTAATTGCTGTATATGCACACAGTTCAGCTTAGAATTGGTCTGGGAAGGGAACTCCACACTGGCAGAATCTTAGTAGTCTGAGAGTGGCACAGAAGTCTGCAGGAGAACTAATAGGTTGAACTTCTATTTCCTGGGTCCTGAACTATCAAAAAATTTATTATCTTTCCTCTCTGTGTCCTGATCAACATCACATAGCTGCTAATACTGCCTTCCTAGTACAGCTGGTGTGTATCAATTCATCTTAGACATGATTACTTTCCTCTAAATTTTTCTCTGAAATTATCTCCAGGTGTCTTTTGTCACATCAGCGGTTATCCCCACAAGCTTCCTCAAATGTTACACCTCTTTGAGATGTTTCATCTGTTTGCTAATATTTCCTAGCTACCTCTAGATTTCTCCATGCCTGGAGATTTCAGTGAGGTCTGTTGGAGTTTTGTCAATAAAAGATGAAGCATTAGATTTTAATCTTTTCGAGAGAGCAAACATGCCTTTCTAGTCTTTTGTAAAGTGCCGTGTAAATTTGAGAGACTGTAAATTTTTATTGCTGATAATCTTGACTCTGAATTAGAGATTTCATGAAAGGTCATATATTCCAAGTAGAGTCCATGATATATTAAACCATTTACAAGATTTCATTAAAAGAGTTTCAAAAGTACTTCACAATATCAATAAATGAGCCTTGTGAATTGAAGATGGAATACCTAGACACCTTCATAGCCTACTTATCCCAGCTTATTTATTTAAAAATATCATTGAAAACCAAGAACCGTTGCTATGTCTCTACATTTTATCCAATTTGACACAATTTGCAAATATTTTTAGATTACATTTTTAGCTTACTTACAATTAAAAATATATTTGTTGATTTTAGCCTACTTAGTACTTCGTCCAAATATTTGAAAACCAAAATAATTAGATAAGATATAGTTCTTGATCTCTAGGACATTAAAGAATACCAAAAGGTTGTCAACTATGAGCAGTATCATCCTAATTAGTTTTAAAATGTTGTCATTAAGTATTTGTATTGGCAAACATGACTAAAGATATCAGCACAGACACTGTACATATTAAATAAAGTTTTGTTTTTAAAATATTCATATTTTCATATTCTATGAAATAAAATTCTATATCACAAGAATAAAGGTATTTTTTCACACAGAAAAATAGGAGATGAAAGCAGAACACTTAATAGCTTCTTAAAGCTGAAACAGATACGAGTGTTGGCCTAAAAGGAGATGCTGTTCTGAATCACAACTGCTGGAAAAATAGGGATATGAGAAGCATTCAGATTCACACTTGGTTTACATACATATTAATATATTAATTAGAAAGAGGTAGTAGAATGCCCAGCAGGAGTGCATTTTGAGTGCATTTCCAAGTACTGAAAAGGGCAAAATGGGTTTGCAAGAATGTATTCAGTATTTATCATGCACTCTGTTTCATTTGTCTTACTGCCTATTCTATTCAATATGGAAAAGTAAGTTAAGTTGTAACAAAAAATTTTGTATTACATTTTCTGTCAAAAGCATCAAAAACCTTCCCTGTAAAACTGAAAGAAGTTGGTAGTAATTTGAATCATCTACATTTCAGTTTTATTATTGATGTTGAATATACTTGGAAGTACTGAACAACATGGGGTTTTGGAAATGAAATTAGAAACTTTCTTATGCTCTATTTATGTTTTGGTTATATTAAATTTGCTCTTTCTTTTCCTTCTACAGCAAGTGGCTGGTTTCTGGAAAAAGTGAAAATCACAGACTCAGCTAGGAATTCAGTGTATTGCTTCAACCGTAACAGGTCAGTAAATCAGTCCATCATCACTCTGTACATGCTGTTTTCTTTTCCACCAGTCTCTCAGTTGCATCTCTCTGATTTTCTAAGACAGTAAGAATTCTCTTTTTAACAATGTTGTGTTCTTATCAGTCCAGCCCAATGACTTTTGAACCTTTTGGCCAATTTCAAATTAATTTGTCATAATAATTGTTAGAGGAAGACACTATATTTTTCCAAGCAATTAAAATTGGATGACTGTAGGAGGGAGAGGCACAATGCAGTGTCTCTGCCAAGAGAAAGTATTCATATATATTTTCAAGAGGTAGAAGGTGTCTGGTGAACCATTATACAAGCATTAGTGTATAATTAGCTCTGGCAAACATATCAAGGGTAAGCAAACAGGCATGGGAGGGAATCAGAAAGGAGGATAGTGAGACATGGCAGCATATATTCAAAACTCTAGGAAAAAGTAGTGTATTTCATTGAGCAAAAGCAACATTAAAACATTAGAATCCTTCTATTTCAATGTTTGCTTAGTATGGGTCCAAGATACATTCAACAAATAGGATAAAGACAAAAAAAAAAAGGTTTATATAATGCAATGTAGGAGTATGATGATCTAAATTTGGAAATTTATTTGCGTAGTAGATTTCTGGAGTAAAGGGCTCCTAATATTCAAAAAGAAGGTGCATTTCAGTCTGCATCAAACTGAAATAATACAGTTTCAAAATCTGGAAATTAAAATTGAAGGGTATTTTTGGAGTGACTGTTCGCAGCTTATAGTTCACAGCTTGAAGAATTTCAGAATAAATAACTGATGCAAACATATTCATGTCTTCCTAAGTGGAAATTAGCTTTTTAATGCATCTGGAGAACACATAAGTGTGAAAATTTACAAGTGCCCTGTATCTAGGAAGAGGAATGTTACCTGGTGGTCTGAAAACAGAAATGGTAGCCAAGAATATTTAATTTTATCCTTTCCCTAAATATTTCTGTAAACTTGACAATTAATGGAAGCCAAACCCCAGCCTTGTACCCAAAAGAAGTAACTTTTTAAGTTCTTGCATGCACACTTGGACTCTACAGTCTAAACCATGAGACTGTGAGGCTGTTATGGACCTCAACAGCATTAAACTTTTTCCAACAACATTAAACTTCCCTTGATCAGCTTCCTCCAAATATATAAGATATTCTCTAAATATCTAGATTTAAGTTAGTGGGCATGAGCAAGAGTCCTTAAACTTCAGTATCCCTTGGGTGTGCAACACAATCTGTGATGGGATTTTCAGTTGCTGCCACTTCACCTCTTTTCATTGTAATGGTTCTCAGACTACACCAGTTAGAGGAAGATTCTTGAAGAAGATAGCTTGCAACAAGCATACTTTTTTCCCTGAGATTTCTTTTCAATTTTATTTAAAGTCTTATAGTAAAACCACAATAAGAGATCAACATGAGAATTTGAATCACATCATTCATGTGGAGGAGTGACTGACACAGATTGATTCTACATGCTGCTGATGAGGACATTTAAATTGGTGGGTGTAGAGCTATGTGCCTACCTTGAAGTATACCCACATGCTCAAAATGGAAGTATTTTAGTAGGAGAGATTAGGAAGTTAACCCCAGAGTACTCAGTGACCCAGAAGCTATGGGGCACTCCTCAGATACAGGAAACTGTAAGTTCATGTCCCTCTCCCAGCTGAGACATGGAGCTCCTCATCTCATGTCCTACTGTGTGAATGGGGAACGGGTTTCTTCTCTCACAAAAAGGCTCCTCTGATAAAAATAATGCCTCTAAAAGATATTCATCACTGAGAAACCTGAATCCTTTGTTAACCCATTTAAATGCCTATTGTCTAGCTTACACATCACACCATTTCTAGGTACTGTGACTTCCATATGCAGTTTTAGATGCCAAAATTATTTGTGTTTCAGCCTGGAACTGTTTAGCTTCAGCCATATCTCCCAGCTGCTGAATGGTGCAATTTCAGATGTGAGCTACATTAATGCTAAACTTACTGTCTGGGAATCCCTTAGTAGATATCACATCAGGTAGACTGCCATAAACCTTCCAAAAGAGTTAGAAGCTTTTTAACTCTCTTTGGAAATTAATACCACTGTATCCATGGTTCCAGTTAACATTAGTCTCCCTGAACTTTGGACTCAGGTCTATTTCCCATATAAGCAACAGTAAAACCTCCATAGGCTCTTAGAGAGCAAGGATTAGGCCCATCATGCAACTCAGTATTTTGTGAACCAATATGAGGAAGTAAGAATCCCTGCAATGGAATACAAAGACAATAACTTGTCATCACAGAACAGGTCTTCTTACTCTAAATTATCCTGATTTTATGCCATTCTTTAGGGCAATCTATCTGTTACCTGTATGACCAACAAATAAAATTAATGAATATTTCATAAATATATTCATAAAGTTAACTACACTTTTCAATTACATATATGTGAATACTAACACAAAAATTTTAAAACTATTTTCTTCAGGTTGGTTTCTTCTTCTCTAATCAATGTAAAAACTCTCCTAGAAAACCAAAAGGTGCAGCACCAGACTCTCACAAATTGTCTGTTTATTAAGTTTTACATGTGCTGTGTCTATGACAGATTTTTATGTTTTCCCTTTAGGTGGCTTTCTGAAGATGAAAGTGATGGCCTCACCATAGTGCAAATTTATCCACAACTGCTTGATTTCTGATTCTTTCTGAGTGTGTTGCTTCTCCAAATTCATGCTGATTTGATTTACTTGTCTTTTACAATTCTGAAGGCATTGTAATTATCGTGAAGAAAAGTCAAAACAATGTATTAAAAACATCACAGTAAATTAAACATGTCTAATGTGAACACAGAATTCTGATCCATGACAGAAATTTAGATATCAGAAATTTAAATCTGTAACATGGCTCTGTGGACTTGTTCTGAGCAATCATAATGGTAGACACATGTAGTAACATACTCAAATATTTTTGTTTCAGTATTGATTTGTGGGTAATTTTAGCTAATTTCAAATCTGTCAGCATGTATTAATTTGATGATTTGATTTTTTTCAATTTCAACATTTATTAAAATTTAGATTTTCTCAAAATCATTTTCCAAACAAACTGCACAACACTTCAGCATTACCATATATTGCTTCTCTTTTCTATAAGACCATAACAGAGAGTAACAAAGATCTTGTTATTCAGAAGTTCACCCTGTGCTGGTAAGCCTCTCAGTGACATTTGATTGCAAAATCTTGTAGCTGAGCCAGAACCTCAGCTGAGAACCTTTAGATGCAAAGGGTCTCTTAAGAGAGGCTGTTATCAGTAACACTGCAGTAGCTTAGGCAGGCTTAGGCAGCTCCCTGCTCAGCTTGATGATTTTTGCAGTGCCTGTCCTTAGCCATCAAAACAGCTTTCCAGGGCTATAGGTGTGAATGCCCTTACGTCAAAGAAAAATAATAAAAAAAAAGCCCAATAATTTTTGCAAATGCACAATAAATAGAAACATATTTAGCTACAAATGAACAAATTAATGTTTGGTAGGTTTCAATATTGCCAGAATTGACTCTGGAAGTGTTTAGGATACAGACAAGTCTGAAAATAAATCAGGACTTGCACACCACCTGAAGTTTCATGTGTGTGATCAAAATACAAATATTGCACACAAGCTATATAAGGCATCCCTCTGTTAATCAAAGGCTTCACTTTTTGTACCTCCAAAATTTAAAACCTTTCTGAAGATCTGAATTTTAGACCTTTCTCAACCTCAAGACAATGCAGCAGCAATGTTCTTTCTATAATTACAAGAATTAAATGAGTTTCTAATCTGGTTGATGAAACGTTGTCTGGCTATCTTTTTAATATGTTTAATGTTTATTTATTCACATTATTCTGTGAAATTAGGATGGTTGGCTGATAGTTGCATGGGTGATGAGATCTCAGTTGTTAACTGTTACTTTGACACAAAAATTCCTAATAAATGCATATATTTGGTCTTGGTAGGTAATATATTTTTTGTCTACCTTTATCTACCTATGACATCACAAGGAGAGCTAATGTAAGGTGTTGATGTGGTCACTGTGAGCAATGGAACAGTCAATTTATTCTTTTTTTTTTTTTTTTTTTTCTGCTCACACTGCTACCACGCTCGCTGGAATGGATTTGAAATTGTATCCCCAGAGCCCACAGTTAACTTACTTAGTATCACTATTCATTACACTGAATCACTTCGTTGTGATCTATTATGTGATTTGTTTCATTATTACGTCTTTCATTAATAGTTTGTAATACTAGCTCACTTTGATGCCATTTCTGATTTATCAAGTGTAAATAATGCCTTCCTAATCTGTTTTTCATTACTAACAGTGGATACCCTCCTTCTGCAGCTACTTTCCACACTTGAAAATTATTTTCTCTACTTATACAGTGTCCAAATCAGGTTTTGGATTTGCTTCCCTGGATCCAGAGCCAACACCTCCCTAACCCTTTCACTAACAGGACCAGCACTGCAGAGGGCTTCATTTCAAGAGTATCATGGGTGCTTGCAGCACACAATACCAAGGGGTTACACTTCGAGAAGAAAAACTGAAATACCATATATCCTCCTGCTTGTCTCAGGAAGACAAGCCAGTTAGCATATTTAGCTTCTGCCAAATACCAAATGTGCTTCTTCCACATGGTATACAGTGATGTATGCTGTGTTTGGCACAGAAGTCACTTAATCTCTGTCCCTTGCCAGTGGGATGATTTTTGGAAAAATTTCTGGCCAAAGACAGGGACATAACAGAGGCGCCTCCTTGTGTGCACTCTGCTGTTCCTGTCCAGCAAGGGTGCTGCCCTGCTTTTTCCCTTCCAACACAATGGCCTGCCTATGGAGAGCCTGGGCAGATATTGACATCACTGATGGTTCTGTGGGGAACAGAGATGTAGCATGAGAAAGAGACTGCCTGGGTCAACAAGTGGTCCAGGAATTTGACACACAAAAAAATCTTAGAAGGAGCAATGAGATAATCAGCTGGAGGAGGCAAGGCTGTAATGGAAGGAAGAGTTTGACTTCTACTGCCCCTTCCTGTTGCAACCTGTCCTTGAAGACCTGTAAAAGAAGGCAGGCTAGAGGATTTTGCTGCTATTATTATTATTAAACTTTCAATTTTGCACTGCAGAGAAAGCCTGAAGCTGGGTGCTAAAATATTAACCCTGTAGACCATAACATAGACTTTTAGACAAAACTGAGTCTGAAAATATTCATTAAGGGTCCAGTATTATCTAACTCTATCTTTTTTCTCATCCACCTGTCCTGGTATGCTGTTATATATATATTATTATGTTGATCTAGGTGACACATTTCTTCCCATTTAAGCCCTTAAGTGTCTCAGTTTCTTTTGCTGATGATGTTAAGAGTTTGAAAAAACTATAACCATGTTCTGCCTGGCTCATTGGACCATTTAATATTCTCCCAGCAACTCCAAATACTGCCTTTCTGAAACTCATAATACATAAGAAAGGATTCCTTCCTTTTAAGTACATATGAGCAGTTATATTGCATCTATCCATCCTGTAGTTTGTCAGTTGTGGAAATGGCATGAGAACAAGAAAAGAGGAAGTACCAAGTGCTCCTTTGAGTTCCTTTAGATGTCTTGGATGAACACCATCTAGTACTTCATTGTTAGTATTTATTAATCTCTTTGCAAATATAAACAACCTCTGTTCACTTATCAGTTTGAAATGGTCCCTTGCACTTCTGCAAGAAGAAAGACAATAGACTGGAAAAGTTCCTAAAATCCTCCATACTGAGCAGTACAAAGTAGTGTCATAAATTCCTGTGCTGTGGCTAACCTTTGTCTTTTGTTTGACTGGAATTTCATTTTAAACAGGTGAATCAAAAAGGGGGAAAGAAAATGGGACTTTTAATTTTATTATTAAAACTTTTGAAAATTCTTAATTACATCTTACAGTTTCAGAAGGCATGCTAATATTTCCCTAGGCATTCCATAAATGCTTTTCCCATTTCTCATAAAATGTGATGTACTTGGTAGTTGGTTGGTTTTACCATGCACAAGAACAATGAAAGAGTTGTCAGCATTGTACAAAGCCTGGTTGCAAGCTTGCTTCCTTGATGTCTTCCTATATGTCTGTCTTCTGCTGTTATTCCTTATATACTTATGTCCACCTCTGATTATACATTTAAATACAAGCTATGAGGCAATTTGAAAGGTAACTGACATCCATTTCTAATTAATAAATGCAAATTTAAGAAATCCTGAGTTAAATGTTAAAAAAATACAAAGAAATAATATCTTCTTTCATAACTAATACAAAATACATGTGCTGTCTTCAAAGCATGGCTATTCTCTGTCTGCTTAAACCTGGAATCAATCAAACAATCAAACTATCTATCTATCTAGAGTGTACAGTTGAATATATTTAAAAGTTTCTAAAATTTAGACATTCTGGAAATATAATAAATGAAACTACAGCCTCCATTCACCGTGAAATTTAAGTATGTGCCTAAAATGTAAGTATATGCCTAAACAACAAGTTTTGATCCCACTACTTTGATTTATAGTTTTCTTAAATTTAGCTGTGCACCTAAGAACCCCACTACACTGTGTCTCTTCCTTTCCAGATGTCATGCGATGTGTGTGTGTGTTGGCATTTTCACATGAACCTTCACATGCTATGGAAAAGAGACTAAGGTGCACATATATCAACATCAGGATGTTACAAAGCAAAGTCATTTCAGAAACCAGGGAACATTCCAGAGTATCATTTGTAATTGCAAAAAGTGGCTAACATATGGAGATACTTGATTCATCCTTCTTTCTCAATTTTAAAATTAAATACGTAGTTTGGAGAATGTTTCTGTATGAATCTACATGTAGACCTATAAATAAAATAAAGCTAAAGCAGAAAGCCAATAGCTGTTTACACTTGGTATGTTTTCAAAAGATATAGTATTTTAATATTAATTTTCTAAACATCGTACCAATTTACGAATGTATTTCTGAATTGTGCTTATGTTTATTTGCTGAAATATTGCCATCATTAAAAGGAAATGTATCCTCCCTTTGCAATGAAGTATTTCAGGTGTCAGAGCATACAGTGGCATGTGCCTGTTGTGGATGAAGTTAGTTGGGCAAAAAACAGTTGAGTATTTTAGTGTGTAAATGTTAAACATACGACATATATTACAGCTTCCACTGACACCTGAGTGTACAGTTTAAAGTTGAATCTATCTAAAGCACCTAAAACTCCCAAACATTTTGGAGAATAGTTCTTACTTGATGCTCCTTGAATTTATCTTACTTGATAAATTGATTTCATGTGCATAGGTGCCTGAGGGCATTGTTTTAACATGGCAAACTAGTTAAAGCCAGTTGTACGGAAGCCAGAGCAGTGAAACTACGTCTGAGTGAATAAGAAAATAAATGTTCACCAGATTCTCCAACAGGTCACCCCAGCTTTACATCACACACATCAATACAGAGGGAAGCACAGTGCAGGAAAAGACATTGGGTGCCCCTGGATGTTAGAAGAGAAAGGCAGGGTAGGAGATTTACTAGAACTTCTTGAAGATGTCACCAAGGAACTCCTTATGACTTAGGACTTCATTTATTTCTAAGAGGGACTGCTCAGGAGCTCTGTTCAGCATTGCAAGACCTACCAGAACAGCAGGATTATGCACAACTCCTTCTCGATGCAGAACTACTCCCCAAAGGACTGACTAGAGCAAGAAAGGTAGCCTTTTGTGCCGGAAAGCTTCCATAGGGTGTCAAATCCAGATACAATGGAGCTCATTCTAACGCTTCAGTTGGTCTGAACTATAAGAAAGTGTAGAAACTAAAGCACTAAATCGCGATTGCCAAAAGTACTCTTAAACAAAAGAAAATAGATTTTGGAATAATTTTGAATGAACGCAGGCAAAAATTCATTAGACCTGTAGAGTATAAAGATATTCTAATGGCAATATGTGAGATATACAAGCAAAAATTTGAGTGTATTTTGAAAGGGCAGTCTATTCAACACAGCTAAAGAAGAGTTGGGAAAACATCATTTTTAGGAACCTGAAGAACCTGAAAAATACTTTAGGGTAAAGATATGAGGATTGGAAGCTTATTTCCTGGAAATTTAAGTTTGAGATGATAACGGTCTACAATGAAAAAACAGAAAGACATATACACACACAAAAAGTATTCCTTAAGCAGACAAAGATTCTAAGATCTTTTAAGGGGCAAAAAACGGAAACAGGAGTTGTATCTCAAAAAGCCAAAGCAGTGATACCCATAAAAATGTTTTCATTAAAGAAAGGTGGAGAAACAGGAAGTCATTAATCAAATCTCCTTCAAAGAAAAATTAGCTTTACATGAGAAATGAATGTTCTTGGTTGTCTGTACTTGGGTTATGAAATATGCATTTATTCCTGCGATCTCATTTTTGCCCTTCAATTACATTTTGTAATTAATAATTTCTGATGTTTAGTAACAACATTGACTTGCTGAATGCATGCTGGTTTGTACACTGTGTGTATACAAACACTTCTGGCCTTGATACAGCTCCACAGAAGTTATGCCAGTCTAACAAAGAGGAAATTTGGTTCTGTTGATATCATTACTATTATTATTATTATTGTTTGGGATCCTTTTCATTTGTTATCTTTAAAGTGAGAAAACAAACCAGAAGACATTCCTCTTATCAAGTATCAAACAGCCTTTAATTTAAGTTTAAATGTTCATCTATTATACTGCCTTTCTTTTAACAGACAGCTATTGTTAACATGAAAGTCAGTGTGAAAGAACATTTTTTCCCTCTCAAATGCAACAATAGCTGAATCCAAAGACAGAAAACCTAACTAACCAGGGGAGGTGAGGGGAGGGGAGGGGAATGAGACAAAATGGAAAAAGATAGGAAAGGAAGTGTAAAGTTCTCCCCACCACAAGAAAATGTCTGGCAAACTGAACATCTTTCAGATTTACAGGTCTGAGCCCACTGGGATGAACTGGAATGTTCCTGGAAGATAGGTCAACTCTTAGTTCTGGTCGAATTCTATCCTTTGGTGAAATAGTTCAGGGCAAATATGCCCGAAATTTTGTTCCACATACGGAGCAGGGAGGGGAGGATGTATGGTCACTTGGCCCCAGCAGTTACCCCTTGGCAAGCAGGGGAGTAGCCTTAAGAGAACTACCACGAATTCTGAAGATGATGTACAGCAAGACTGATGCCATTTTTGTTCTTAAATGTCTCCTGCATTGCTCAGAGGCACCTTCTCCCCTTTTAGTATGCTGGACCTTGATCTCCTCCATTTTATTCTCTCCTTCTTAAATCTGACGCCTTTGAGTTACTCTCTTACCCCACCTGCAGCCCAAGAATTTTAGGTTAGGATTTTAGCTCTAGGAGCACAGTTGTTCCCCCACTTCCACTCAGGTATCTCCCTATAACTCTATCATAAATTTGTGGCATCTTTTGGATCTGTGTATGTCAAACAGACTCAGAGTCACTTAAAGTGTACACTAAAACCATTTTATTAAAGATGTAACTATAATAAGGCTCTGGTGAAACCTTATAGCACTTTCCACTACCTAAAGGGGCCTACAAGAAAGCTGGAGAGGGCTTTTTTACAAGGACATGTAGTGATAGGAAAAGCAGCAATGGCTTCAAACTGACAGAGGGCAGACTTAGACTAGATGTTAGGAAAAAAAATGATTACTGTGAGTGTGGTGAGGTACTGGAACAGATTACTCAGAAAAGTTGGGAAGGTCCCAACCCTGGCAGTGCTCAAGGACAGGTTGGATGGGGCTTTAAACAACCTGGTCGAGTGGAAGGTGCCCCTGCCCACGGCATGGGATTGGAACTGGATGATCTTTGAAGTCCCTTTGAACCCAAACCATTCTAAGAAATAGAATTCTAATGCTGAAAACTTGCTGGTATATACAAACCACAAACTTTAAGCTAAATTAACTTCATCATTAAGCACCTTCTCTACTCACAAGGTAAATCTGGAATCATAGAATGAATCATAGAATGATTTGGGTTGAAAGGGACCTTAAGTGAATATATTGTATTATATATAGGTGCTGCCTGAATTATTAAAAGATATCTTGACAAAGAAGCAATTTTTATTACAAGTCTAAGGCAAGAAAGATCATATGGATTGTAATGAGAATAAAATATAGGGTTACAAAATGATAAAGTACAGGTATACCATTGTAATGGAGATTTCATAACAAATGTGTATTATTTAAGAACCATTATGTGACAATGTAATTAAAGACTATTGTGTGATAACATGCAAAATAACTAGTCAAATTAGTTTCGTGTGTGCTTTTCACCTTTCAAAGTTTGATTTTTGTGTGCTCAGCACTCTTTGAATACTGTAAAGCAGGCTGCAGTCTTTTCCTGAAATCTGGGGTATATATCAGTAAAAGCTGATTTCCTAAAGGCAACTTTATACTTACCATGTACATTTAAGAGTTAGAAGGCAGATTTCTCAACTGTCCATACGACCTCTTGTGATTAATTAATGAACTTAAAGGGACTATATTTAGTCACAGAACTTAACGTAACACTGCCCTATCACAGTCTCACTGCCATTCCTATTAAGATATTCCAGCAACGTGGTTGAACTCATTGCTCTATTTTAAGAAGGGAGAGGGCATGCTTATAAAATATTCCAGAGGCTTAAAAAAAAAAAATTTAAAAAGGTGAAGAGGTCAATTAGTTGCTCATCCCGTATGGTTGGAGATGCAGGAGGACAGAGAGGGCAGAAGGGCCAAGGGTGGGCGGTAAATGCGCCCCCTCCCCGCCAGCAGCCCGAGCCCTGTGATTCCCGTGTGACTCTCGGAGGCAGGATGCTGGTGGCCGCCCGTGACCGGGCAGCCACCGTTCACTCGGGTCCCCCGCCGGGCTCTGAGGGTGACAGCTGCCGCGGGCAGCCCGGGGGGTCTATGCTTGGCAGAGAGCGGCGCCGGCTCCTCCCGGGACGGGCTGTCCCCGCCCCGAGTTGGGAGCTGCCGGCGGAGCCAGCTCTGCTACCGAAACACCCGGTTGAGCTCTGAGGAGCGGCCGCGCTCTGTGAGCAGCCGGGGCTGCGAGGAAAGGGGCGGGGAGCGGTGAAAGGCGTCGTGAGTTCGCCTAGTGAATTTTACGCCCAAAATATTCTTTCTCCAGGTGGCGGAGTTAAACGGTGTCTCCTCACCTTCCCCCGAACGCCTCTGAGGCAGCGTGAGTCACGGCACAACCCGAGAACTGCACCTCGCAACAGCGTTTCACAAAGTTAGGGGAGCGACGGCTGCGCTTCCTACGGGACGGCCGGGACAGTGGCCGCCGCCCCACGCGGGACGCGCCGGGCCGGGCGCTCGGGGCGGGTTCGGGGTGCGGTCGTGGGCCCGCTCCGCGCATCGGGTGTCACGGCGGGGCATCGCTGTCGGTACCGGCCCCAGTGACCGCACTGGGGCGGCGGCGGCGACTCCCTCCAGCCCGAGGATCCGCGCTCGCAGTGAGAAACTCGGGAGGCCCCCGCCCTCCTGGCCGCCCCGTCCGCATCCACCCGCGTTCCGCCACTCCACTCCTCTCCCGCGCCGGCGGGGCAGAGGCAACACAAACTGTTCGGAGGACAGCGGAGATGGGCAGCGGAGCCGGCGGCAGCGCCGCGACCCCTTGCTCCTGCGGCCCCGGACCCGGGGGGCTCCGGCCACACCCCCCCTCTCCCCGCCGACCCGCTCCCCCGCC
>VZRZ01005124.1:676819-700342 GCA_013398175.1 Climacteris rufus | reverse complement strand
GGCTGCGAGCGGCCCCGGGCGCGAGGTGCCGAGGAGAGCCACGCCAGGTCCCGGAGCGCTCTGTGCCGCACGGGCGGCCGCCGCCCCGGGAGGCGCCCGGCTGCCTCCAGCCCGCGCAGCGCCAGGTGCCCTGAACCTCCTGCGAAACCTGCGCTGGTGGCCCCGTAAAATAAGGGAACCGGCGGGGGAAAGGGGCCGTATACCGGTAATGCGCATCTCCTGGTCTCCTCACATGTGGCCAGGACACCGTTGCAGCCGGTGGGAAACTTCACTGCCAGTGAAGAGTTACTTCCCAGTAACGCCCCGATGCTGTGTTTTGAGATTTATGCGTACGTATGCTTGCGAACAGTCATATCCATGCTCTGCATGTCACATTTTCTATATATGTGATGTGTTAAAGGAATGTCTTCTGAATCAAACTTTTGAGTAGCAGTTCTCAAAACCATCTGCAAGTGACGTACTGTGCATTATGGAAAGGATGTGCTGAAGTAGGTTGTGGAAGGCACTTGCTGAAAAAGAAGGAGATGACATCATAGTTCTCAAAAGTAAAGTTTTCCTTCAATTCTATTAAATTTCCAGGAAAGATTCATATGGAGGCTGAATGCCCTGCAAATACATTTAGTGCTGCCTGAAAAGTGCAGAGTTCAGACGGAATAGTGTATAAAGAGGCAAAACTTTCACATAAAAATTTGGAAGATAGATGCTGTGTTGAAGAAGATTGTGCAGTGGGACAAGTGCACTAAAGCTACAGCTGAAAATACCTTTTGGATTTCTTGTCTAATGGATGGAAAGAAATTCTGTCATCCTTCTGTTTTGGAAATACTGGGGGGTTTTCATAATTACTCCATTAGAGACTTTAATTTGTTGTTACTCTAAACTTCTAACACTGACGTTTTTAATATCTGTCACATCCTTTTGGGCAAAGACTGTTTTTTGTTCTCTATTAATGCAGTATCCAATACAGCTCAGTTCTTCTTGTGACCCTTAAGCATCAGGGAGTCCAAGTGCTGCTAGATAATCAACGAAAGATCTTAGGATGCCATAACTAAGTACCTTTCACTTTCCAGAGTATTTTGGAAATTTGGTTCCAAATTGTAACAAATTTTTTGGTTCAAAATTGTAACAAATACCACTTTCCAAACTTGCGAAACTAACTCAAAGTTACAGGTGCTCAGTATTAACACTGACATGACTTGAGAGGGAAGCAGAATTTTGAACAGAAATTGATGCTTTGTTTTGAATCTTGAATACTCACATGCTCCCTTCTGCTCTACTTTCACAGCTGTTTAACACAAGTTAAATTTAGGACTTTCTGAATGAGATGGTTTTGTGTAATGTTTAGTCCCCACTCTGCAGAGACAGAAGAGTAGGTACAATGGCTCAAACTGTACACAGAAATTCGTGTTGATACTCATCCATATAGAAGTCAAACTGTGGATCATGCTGAGCGACACAGAAGAGAGTTTCACAGGGTCTGGTGTCATGACTCTGAATTGGAGAACACAAAGAGCAGGGAGGGCTGTGGGTGGAGCAGGGTGGGATCCAATACTGTACAGCACTTCTGTCAGATGAGGTATCTGGGATTTAGAGCTCTCCAGCTGCTTGCTTTTTGATGAAGCTCAGTGTCTTTTAACATAAGATTTGCTCCTTGCAAGAGCACCTAGTCCTCTATATTTAAAGCTAGCTGAGTCTTTTGATCATATGTAGCTTTTCTTTATGTTTTATGTGCAGCAGTGTAAGACTATGAGAATATTAAACGGATGAGGCATGTTAGGACATTATTTATGGTTTAGCCTGTTACACTTCTATTTTCCCCAGTGAAACAGAGCTGTAGAATTTATTGTCAACCAGTAACTTAGTAGTATTTATTTGCAGTTTTCCACAAACTTAGAAATTATGTGGTTGGTTGTATGGAATGTTTCATATCAGCACTTCATAATTGATTAAAGTGGCCCCATTTTAATTCCCTATATCTATTCCTGATAAGAGAGAGCCTTTGGAGATATCTACAGCTAATAATCAGCACCAAAGAGGAGATGTCGCATCAAACCCTGAGAAACTGTGTACGTAAACACGGTGTCAGAACTAACAGTCTGTAAAAATTTTGTGGAAAATAGTGTCCTATTTGACACTTCATAGTGCAGAACTTTAGTTCAGCAGTGTAACATTGGCACTGACTTGAGCAAATATCTCAAGCTATTTAGGCTAAAGAATGATCTGAAGCGTTTTCCAGTTTGGAGACTAACTCATTCTGTGATGCAGCTGAATGGACCATGCTGGCTGTGTGAACACCACAGGTGCACAGGTGCTGGGGTCACCATCCCCACAGCTGACAAAACCTCTTACCTTTTGTTCTGTGCCTCTCATTATGTTTCCTCTTAGCTTTCAGATTTTTCCTTCTCTTTTTCTTTTGCTCCTGATTAAAATGTAAGTTTTCTGTTACTTATTGCATTGAATCTCCCCCAAGTTAAAATGACAGTAATATGTCTATCATTTCTCTGTCGACAATGAGCCCTAGGGATGAGAACTGAGGTTTTGTGTAAGGGCAAGGATATCAGGGAATGAGGAGAAAGTTTGCTTGTGCCTGATTCTCAAGATTCTGAAATTTGGACTCAGTATATTTTCATGCAGTATTTGTTGTCTTTTGCCTCTTCTTAAAATGATTTGAATCTTAAGGTCTTCAATTTTCCTTCATCTGTCCCATTGCCAAAGGTTTTGGGGGCAACTGTGTCAACTGCTTATTTAAGGAAGCCACCCTGAGGAATGGATGGCACCACTGACAATCCCAATGTTCTTAATATTCTTGAATTAAATTTTTTAAAAGTGTAAAAGTGTGGGTTTAGTGTTTAGTTCTGTCAGAATGACTTTTAACAATTTCAAAGCTTTTCCTTTGAGATTAATTTTTTTGTTTACAAATATGCTGAAAGCCAGATCATTGAAAATGATTATGTGTTAATTTTAACTAAAATGTGCTAATGGGAAATGAATGAGGTCTTTAATGCAGCATGGAACAATGCTGGAAATAGGCAATCTAAATTTACTAAAACAGTTTTTATTCCTGGAGTATGAAGAAGGGGAGATGCAGGAGCAGCTAAACTGCCAATCAGTTCTGAATAAAAATGTATTTTTTTTCTTTTGAAATTGGTATAACTCCCCCCTCCCCCACTTTAGAATATTGAATTCCTCCTTTTTGAAGAATATATATATATATATATACATATATATATATATATATATATATATCTTTTTTTTTTTTTTTCTCTGCGGTTTGGATGTTCACAGACTTCCTGGCAACACTGTCCACGTGTTAAAATTCCAGTGAAGTCTCTGAGGATCTGCTTGCTACAGCAGAATGCAGCTATTAGGCATTTGTTGACAGTTAATTTCATGTTAAAATATGATCATTTATGAGATTCTGCCTTCAGAGTTAGATAGCAATATGTTTCCTTATCCATACTTCCAGTGTATTCTTATGTATTCCAGTGTATTCTTATGCATTTTTAGCAATATATGGGCATGGAAGCCACACTATGGAGCCCTGTTATCCCAAGTATGTGCTCTGAGAGACCTGGCTTATTGTTAGCAGACTCTGGGAAGTACAAGGAGGATGTTATGCAAAGGGTCTTTTTATTCCAGTGAAAGGGAAAAATAGAAGTGGATGCTTTAATTTATAGTTTGTAAGGACTATGTAGAGGTATGTGGGCCAGTATGGTTCAGATAAATTATTGCCCTTTGAGCCTGGCTTGAGAGTGTGTAACCACTGCACTTGAGCATCCCTTTGATCAACAAAGCTTCCCAGGCTTAGCTGTGGCTTTCTGATTTTGTAGTGGGTAGCAGGACCTGGTGACTGGATGTAAGAGATAATAGTGTTCACTTGGCAACTGTGGAGTTTGTTCATTTCCTTAAAAGCATTTTTCTGGCTGAGGTTCCTTTGGGCTGGCAGGATTGGATAGCCATGCTCCTGAAGCTGGGTAAAGGGGTCCCGAGAGTCAGCCCTAGGGGGAGTGTGGGTTGTAGGAAATTTGGTGAGTGAGAGGAGGAGATGGAGGATTTGCTGATGCCCATCTTGTGGTGTCTGGAAAGACAGAAGTAGTTCCCTAAGACAACTATTGTGCCTTGTAGCAGGGTGAGAAGGCTGCCTTCGTGCTCGGAGTGCTTGGGAGTTCCCACAGTGTCTGTCATTTTGCCTGAAAGGCTGCAAAGTGCCTGAAAGGGAACTGTCTAGTTTCTGTAGCTAACAAGGCAGAGGAAGGGTGAATCATTGGAAAGAACAGGACTGGAAATGATCCTTTAAAATTATTTCTGGATAGCTGAAGAAATACTGAGATGATTAAGTATATCCCTCTCGAAAGAGTGATGGGGGTTTGACTGAGACTTCCTAGCTGTGTGGGAAACCACCTAGAGAAGGAAGAGACACCAAGTTGATTACTGGCCCTTCCCAGTGGCACTATCCAGGGAAGGTGTCTGTTCCAAAGTGGTTCTGGTTCCCTGACAAGTGATGCTACAGTTTGATGCTATATCTGTTTATGTTATAATGTGAAACCACCTTCTCCTTCCTCATTATTTGGAAAAAAAAGGAGTTGGAGCAAGGCTGTAAAGGTGATGCTGGGTTCTGAGACCGGGGTGAGTTGCAGTTTCTCTGGTGCCTTGTGGAAGCATTTTTCACAGGTCTAGATCGTCTGCCAAAGAATTTTCATTGCCCGTGGTCATAAGCTTCACCTCTGCAATAACTTGATGCTCTTTGAAGTTAAAAAAAAAAAAAAAAAGAGTAAAGGGAAATGGTGTCTGCCCTGTCTATGAGAAATCCTTATGACTTCTTCAGGTGCTCACTATTAAGCATAACTGGCCCCCTAAGCTTGAAGTGTGAGCAAGGTAGTTCAAATTAAGAAAAACATCATCTTAGCTCAACTCCAAACTTAAATAGGTTAATTTCTTTTCCCAGTTTTGCTCTACATAACAGTTTTGACACTTTTGTTCAGTAGCAGTGTAGGAGTTTTGTGTAGTTAAGTGGTCAATAATTCCAGCTGCCATTGGACTTCACACTAAGATGTGATAATATCTCAATCTGACACCAGTTTTTCTCACTGTTTTGAAATCTGTCAGATAATTTGTCACATGGAGTCCAAGTTTATGAATCATAGCCATTTCCTAGACAAGATTATTGCATATCCTCCCCATCTGTCTCTTAGTGTAACAAAATGCTGCCACTCAGCAATATCATATTTCTTTTACTGAGTTACTGCAGCGCTTGAGTTAAAGTTCTACTGACTAACTATTTTGCTTGCTGTATCTTTACGTCTCAGGAGAGGTTATGGGCCATCAGAAATAGGAATTAAAGTTTCTTCTTTTTCCTCTCTGCAGAATTAGAAGGGGCAGCCTACCCTGTAAGTGGCCTGATCACATTTAAACTTTTGGTAATATATTCAGCAGAATAAATATTCAACAATTTTTTTCTTTCTTTTTTTTTCTTTTTCTTTTTTATGAAGACAGTGGTATGCAGATGAAGTCTGTGCCTTTCATATTTTTTTGGAAACACAGAAGTGAAGCTTTACTATGTTCTTAAAAATCTCTTACAAGTCTGCATACAAATCAGATTTGGTATTCATTTTATTCTAATAACCTTAGCTATGTGTAAAAGATGCTGATGTACTTTAGAAGAAAGATACTGTACTTTAATAATTAACAAGCATTCTCTCTGTAGAGAATATTTATCAGTTACATAAGTTTTCAGATTTTCAAAGCACTGTTTAAGCACTAAAATTTCTAATCACTCAATTGACTTAGAAGGAAAACTAATATTTTATACACAACATGCTTTCTAGAAACTTGTATATGGGAAGAATATATTTGCCTTTTTCCAAGAGTGGAAAATTGATAAGATTGCAAGAGTTTGTGTTTCAGAGGATTTCATGTCACTTTATACAGATATTATTCTGGAGTCCTCTGATGCTATGCAGAAATGACTATATGTACATACCACGAATTCAAAGAAATGCTTCACATTATAATTTGTTTCTAAACGTTATAAACTTGTAGAAGGTTATTTCAATCAGATGAGGGATTTGGTTTTTTTTTTTTGTTTTGTTTTTTGTTGTTAAAATTTCTGTTACTGACATCAGGGAAAGTATTGCTGAAAGGTCAGTTTGCATGTCCACATCTCTTGTGGGAAAGCAAGAAAGTGCAATATCACAGCATGATCTATAGCCTCAGTTATCCTGCTTCATTCTTCAGGTTATTTACATCACAGAATAGCTTGTTCAGAGTATTCTGCTTGTCAGCTGGCTTAGTCTTTAGTATTTGTCCATAAGGACTGACTTGGCCACAGAGATATAAAAGTTCTAACAAAATTAAAATAAAATCAATTCCTGTGTCATTTTTCAATATTATTACCTTGTTCTTCCGTCTTGCTCTTCCAATTAAGTAGCTTTTAATGTATAGCAGATAAATCACAACAGTGACTTACATTTTCAGTAAACAGGTTGTTTGGGTGGAATTTATCAGACACAGACAAAATCAATAGCTCTTTTGCTTGCACTTCAAGTAGAAATTTTTGGTTGCTAAAGTATATTTACAAAGTGGTGCCACTTTTGTCAGTTTTAGCACAGATGTCAGTTGTATACGTTGTGTCAAGTGGACACATGGGTGTGGAAGGGGCAAACAGGCTATAAAAAGAACTGCTTTGATTTGCTTGATTTTTAAAACAAAAGGAAGCTGATAGAAAAGAGCACATGAGGGAGAATTGAGGAAGCATGTAGAAAAGGAAGCAGGTTCTGAAAAGGCGTGGGAATACCAGTTAATCCTCCTAACTGTGTACCTTATTCCAGTATATTTCCCTTCAGCCACTGACCAAAGAGGGATTATTTGAATAATTGTCCAAGTGATTGCTTGACAAACTGTAGAAGGAGGCAGGAAAACGGAAGAGTTGTATGTCTGGGCACACTCACAGCAAAAATGTTAGATACACAGAGAAAATGCTAGATAAACTCTGGCTGCAGCAAGTAGTCATCTGAACAATGATAAATAAAAATGTGAGGTATCAGTTTGGTATAAGCTGACAGGGAAGAGAGTACTCTAAAACATCTTTTCATAAATTTTTGAATTAAAAAATAATAGGTCTTAGGTATATATTTTTCCAAGACATTTTACCTGAATTTTCTTAAAACTGTAACATGAATTATCATCTCCCCATGGGTTCTGATTGCTGAAATGGTTTCTTATCACTCTCCTCATTCTGTTTCCCTGCCTGAATGGCTGAAATGGGTTATAATGTACTTTTTCCCCCAAGATAAAATAATTGCTATATTATGTTATTATTTTCATTACTTTTCCTTTGACAAAAAGCTTGTGTTGTTCACTATGTGCATGGTATAAGACTTGTATGGTGAGCCATAAATCTTTTTGATTAGCAGGGATAATCAATGGGGGTGGTTAATGTTATCAATTACAAATGATTTGATGTCATGAATTGGAACATATGGAGCAAGACTATTTTGTGGAGTGTTTTCAAAAGAATTTTAGCAGCCAATGATATGACTGAGAAAGTAACTATTTTTTGTTCTTTTTAAAATTGAAAGGTGTGACTTAGACAAGACTAATGTACCAAGGATGGTACCAGCTGCTTTAAAGGAAGGTGCAGATGTTTTATGGTGAATAAAAAGTGGATTAACCTACAGATGGAAGGGCAGTTTTCCTTATCTCTATCAGCTGTTATGTATCAGGTTGATTTCTGCCGTTAAAAAAGGAGGTTAGCATTTCCACAGTTTTCAACATTACTCACTTTGATGGGATGTTTTCCTGTAAACATCTGATCTATCCTAGGATCCTGCCACTTCTTTGAGTGGTGTTTTACCATTTATAGCTCATAGGATCAGTAGATTACTTCCTGCAGGTCCAAGGAAAGTACCTTTAAATACCAAGCTCTAGACATCAGCTATCTGTAGATAGATCTATGAATGCAGAGAAAGCAACAAAAGCCACAGTGCTGATACTTTCACAGTTTAATAGTGGCTTGGGTGCAATGATAAGCTTTGTCATTACAAATGTGTACAGAGTTTTATGTAGAAGAAGGGTATGGATGAAATTGTGTCTCTTCTTATTTTTCTTCAACCATAATCTTTACAGACTCACTTTGTAGGGAAATCTTTCTGTGCTCTGAAAGCAGAATTTGTATATTCTTCAGGCATATAGACCTGAAAAAATGACCTAGAAAATTGGGCTCAACAGCCTTGTAAAGAAGGCTTTTTTTACTGTGAGGGTGACAGAGCACTGGAGCAAGCTGCCCAGAGAGTTTGTGGAGTCTCCTTCTCTGGAGATATTCAAAACACCCCTGAACATGGTGATCCGGTGCAACTTGCTTTATGATGAACTTGCTGTAACAGAGGTCTTGGACTAGATGGTCTCCTGAAGTCCCCTCCCACTCCAAAAATTCTGTTATTCTGTGATTCTGTATGAAGTTGCTTGAGGAACTTAAACATAACAGACCATAATGTTCATCTTGAACGTTGCCTAGAGGCTTGTATTTCTGCATTTTAGCTGTGTTGAGAACCTTCCCAGCACACACAGCATGAGTTCCTTCTCATTTAAGCCCACTGCAAAGCAGATGCTAGGCTGCAGTGGCACCAAAATCCTTTAGTGGATCCAGCTGGCAAGCATTGTTTAAATCTGCTTTATGAACAATGATGAGTTTCTATCCCTGACAAATATTGCTGACTGCCTTGTTTTATAGTACTGGAGAAATGTCCCTTGTATTTGCTCAGGTTTTAAGAGGTTTGAGTCCACTGTACTTTCCAGCTCTGAGGGATCAGATCTTGTCTCTCTGAGTGATTTCTGCACTGATGATTAGGAAAGGCTGGATGGGCACATTTACTGCCCTTCCTGCTGGCCCTGTGCCATAACACTGACAGAAATGTCGTGTTTGGCCAAAGAGGAAGACCTAATAGGGCCTTCTAAAGAGACCAAAACCAGATTTCCTTGTCTTTTCTTCTTTACTGCTAAATTAATTTTCTGCCTTTTTCCACCTTTTAACCTTCTCCCTCTCTCTTACTCTAGAAGTACACCAGCACTATTTCTGTTTACAAACGTTCGTGCTTCATGTATAGTATAACCACAAACATCATCGTAATACAGATCTCCATGAAAATGCCAGTTTGCCTTTCAGGAGTAGCTCTAGATGAACTGAATTAGCTGAAAGATTGATTTATTCATTTTTTCATCAACCTTTCTTTGTCATATGTAGTCAAACTTAGAAAAAGAGAAAGAAGAACGGTGTTATTGATGTGTGCACCCAGTAGTTGTTTCACACATTTTCTCTGCTGTCTCTTGCAGAGGTGAATTAAATAGAAATTTAAAAATTGCAACTTAAAAATTGCTTGAGTTCCTGGTTCTTGCTCTGAGTTGATTTCCTGATAACATTTTTGTAGTTGATTTTTATCAATGTAAGCAACAGTTTTGTCCTGAATTAAAGCCCTATCTTCATGTCCCAGCTTCTTATTTCCTTAGTCACCTCAAGCTCCACAGCAAGTGGAGCCCAACTTTTCAGTATGCATAATTTTTGTTGCCTTTTGTTGCCTTTAGTCTGTGTTTCAGAAATTGAGAACTGCACCTCCCTTTTACTTTAATTGGAGTGGAGCTTATAATATTTTTCTTAAAAGAGAAGGATATTTAAAATGTCTCAATTTGGGCAGTCAAAAGCAGAGCATACTTCTGAAGATGTTATTCTTTAGTTATTTAGTACGTATTTGCAGTCTAGTCTATGGATATTATGAAGCCTTATTTCTGTAATATACTTTGAGATACTTATTTGTTAGTTTGCTTTATAATCTGGATCCAAAATGCTATGCAAAAAGATGACCTCAGCAACAAGGGTTAGGAATTTTTCTAAACAAAGTGGAGGTGCTAGAATCAACTTCAACCCCAAGCTTCCAAGCACTGGAACTTTCAGCTTCAGAAACAATGACATGTATAGGTGACAGCAGACAAATTGGTTGAGGATAGAACATTTCCAGTAGTACTGGTGCAAACTGAATTCAACACAGAATTATTGAAAAAAGCATAAATGTAAACAGAGCTTATAGAATATTAAATGAAGATGTTCTGTAAATAAAAACTGGGTACTTATAGAAGATTTGCCCAAGTGAAGCCAGATACAGTCCAGAGAATAATTAATGTGGCTGAGAGAATTCAATAATAATGGCTTTGAACTTTTACAATAGTGTGTTAATGCATGTGTCAAAAGGAGGAATTGCATTTACAATCAACAACCATTTGTTAGCAATTTTTTCCACACAGGCAAATTAAGAACTCATGATAACATAGTATGAAAATTACCTTACTGAACTAAGGGCTATGTTTGGTCCTTAAGTATGCTATTCATTATTTTCTTCTGTACCTAAAAAATAAAATTTTGGACATGTACATTTTTCTGTAACCTGTCTTAATTCTCTTTGTGTCACTTCTGTGGAAGAGCTACTCCATTAATAATCTAATTGAGTTAGAGAATTAATTAATTTTTGGGAGTGTTCTGCAGGGCTGGATTAAATCAAAAGGGCTGCTGAGAAAACTAGCATAGGGTGCAAAATAAGTCACCCCACCGTATTGGTCCCTAAGTTTGTCTCTCAAGAGGCTGACTCAGCCCTTGCTGGTGGGTTTGGAGAAGCAGTGCATAAAAGTCCAGGAGCTGAGAAGACTATGGTTGAAATGGACCTGTTCCGTCTCCAGTTTGGACCTGTTACTCGTGTGCTGTCAGGTAGACTGAGAATGTTGGCTTGTTTTGTGAGTTTGTGGATGCTTTACACTCATCAGTGTAAAAGTATAGCCCCTTTACAGAGAGAATGTTGGTCTGATAACCGACCTGTGATTAAGGTCATGGAAAGCTCTTCATGTGGGACTTGCCTGAGACAGCCCAGAGCAGGTCTTTAATCTTTGTGTATACTTTCCTGTTCCAGTGGGACATATTAACAGCTTCCAGCCTCACCAGAGTTGGTAAGGTGGCAAGCTCTTTGAAAGAAAGTTCTCTTTCTGTTCCTCTGAAAACTGCCTAGAACAGCAGGAGGATGATATTATATACAGGTTTGGGGGATACTTCTGTAATAGAAGTAATGAGGAGTTGCTACTACTTGTGGTTTAAGAGCATGTTCAAAATAGAGGAGTATTTTTGAGCAGGTGCCTTTTGTAACTCATCCCAAAATCAATTCCAGACCTGGACTCAGCCCTTCTTCTTGAGTCTAGCTATTCTTACACTGCTCATATCTTTATTACACACTGTATGCATTCTCACAAGGGAGTCAACCCCTTCTGTGATGAGACAGAATTTTTCTACAGGTCTATCTTTTAATAGGACAGGTTTGTGGAATACCATACAGCTTCAGAATTCATGTTAATAAATTGTTATCAGTAATTTTTATGGTGTTTTACATATAAGAGATTTATATAATAATAAAAAAAGAAATTATACATTCCTATTTTCTATTTGTTAGGTATCAGATACTCTCATTGGCTGTCTTGAAGTTCAGAAAGTATTGGATGGAAAGAACATTTTGAAAAAAGTTGACTGTCAGCAAAATTAAGTATATTTCACTAATGACATGAAAAATTTTCCTAAAACATACTCTAAGTAGGAAATAGAAGTGTATTACATGAAAAAAACATAACATTTCAAGTTTTTAAATGTAATGCTATGTCTTAAAGGATTTTAAATTTCCGTAAAATTATTCATTGAGCTTTGAAACAATCGGCATTTAAATTACGAGTGTGTATTAACATCGGATATTTTCAACACCTCAGCAAAACCTATATCCCTAGTTTTTAATTTTATACTATCACCTAAGCAGAAAAGATGGCCAGTAGCTTTATTTGACAGCTAGCACTAATATAGGAGTCAAACTTAAAAGGACACTGTACATAACCATCACCATAAAAAACCTTACAAGTATTCTTTTGAAGTTCACTTATGAATTCAGTTTGACTCTGTTAATGACTTGTACTGATTTCTTGAGCTTGAGCTTTATTAGTGCAAATACTTATGGAAGATGTATTTTAAGCCTGAGTGCCAGAATATTAATCAAAACCTTAATTACATATTCAGTAGTAATATTCACAATTCATATGGGTCTTACTTAATTTCATTACTCATCCAATCAAGGATCAGAAGCAATGACATATGATTTAAATAGCAAATTGTTTTGGATATTTCTAATTAGAAGGCACAAAGGATTGGTTATTAAAGAAATTAACTCTGGCACCTTGAAAACTGAAGAATAACCTTGAAATAATAATAAACTCAACATTCAAATATGTTGACAGAAAATTTTCTAAAAGTTTTCATACATGCCTAGTGTATATAAACCATTTGCAAATAAATAATAGAAATATCAGAGAAATATATCTTCTAATAGCATTTCATAAATCATTCTTTGCAGAATTCTTCATAAATAGCAAACTTAATAGTCATGGGGAAAGAAAAAGGAAGACAGCAGGATTGTTTATGTTAATTTCAAGTAATTGTTTTGGGTATAAATATTGCCACTGTGACTCAAGATTGCACTTTATTGTGAGAATACCTCTTTGACCAATGAAATTCTAATTTGGTCGTAATGGAGAATGTCTCACACTGAGTTTATCTTACTAAGTGGGAGTCTGCAACTGCTCCATCTGTGCTTTAAATTCCCCATCCTCAAAAACCTTTTGAGATTGAGTCTCCTTTTGAGGGGACAAAGCTTTGAAAAGTGTGTCTGCAAACTTGAAGAACCAATGGGAGAACTGGGTCCTTCTGCATGTCCTGCTGTCACTCCATGCTCTGTTAAGTGTCCTTCATCTTCACTACAACCCAAAGCTCTTGATGCCAGAGGAAGGCTGCTCTGCCGCTCCCCCAAAGCTGCATTTCTATGAGTGGTACTGGATTCTAAAAGCAAGGAAGCACAAAGCCATAGGAATAGTCTAGGAATGCTATTAATTGCCATCACTGAATGTCTATGTACCCGAGATTTGTTGCAAGCAGTTTCCTGACACAGGCAGTCCCACGTATTGTTTTTTTTTTAATGTGAACATTGTTTTAGCATATAGACTTCACAAAGAGAAGAAATCCATGACGAAGTAAGGTAAAATCTCAGAACCGTCAGTCATGGAAGTATCTTTTTTAATTTCCTCTTTCTCTTGGCAACTATTTTTATCATATTCAAGCATTAGCTCCATGAGAGAAATAATGTTCACTTCAAAAGCCACTTCCTCCTCAATAAATAATTCAGAGCCATAGATTGTTCGAGGAATTATCAACACGCTAGTAGTACTTTAATATACCAAGCAGTCGCACTCACTTTAGCCTACATATGATTTAAATAGAATATGACAGTTTAGGGTCTTCATTTGCCCCATGGCATGTTGGGATCAAACTTGGCAAGTGATTGCAGTGTTCTCATATCTTCTGAAGAAATGAATGAAAGTTGCATAATTCAGAGAGGATTTCTTAATTACATGCTAAATCAGAGTTTGCTTGCTTGTGTTCTGAATCCAAATTGTTGCCCAGGACCACCTTTAAAGCATGTGAATATTTTTTCTGTCCCTTGTTAACTAGCATCTCACAATTTTGTCAGTTTGTTTAACTTCTTGAGTTATTATTTTGAGGCAGCATGTCTGTTTGTTAGTTACCTTTGATTTATCCCATGGGTGAAAGGCTGTGCCTACCGTTCCTGAGCTGTCTGACACATGGGATCCATCAACTGAGGACAACCTGCTTTCTGGAAGTTTTACCTCTTTTGCTTTTTAAAAGAGTCAGTTTTATTTATTTTCTTTTTCTTCCTTTTCCACTAGTAGCTCAACACTCTACACCACAGAGTGTTAGCTACTGGTTGTACTGGGAGGGTTTGTGTTTCTTGCAGTCATAAATAGCTGTGGTTAAAAAGAGACAAATTCCTTCTCACTCTTATGCTTTTTCCTTGTTGGGAGGAAAATGCAAAACTGGTAGTACATGAATGGCATATGTAGCATGTACTACCAGAACAAAGCTACAGTGCTGTCAGACCTGAACTCAGGTTAGGACTTGTCTTTCTCTACATTGCTTTTTCTGGAGTGACTCAAATGTGTTCACACTTGTTTGTCACAAATTTGGCATAAATTTTCTTATATTTCAGCTGAATGACAATAAGCACAACCATGAAGGTTTATGGTTATACGCACTTAAACCACAGCAATTTGTCTCTGGTTTGCATCCATGGAAGTGAGTTTGTATGGAAGGCAAGGGATGGCTACAACCAAGAGATGTTAAGTACAATGCATAACTTTATGCATTTACTGTTTGTGTTTTCTACAGTCTATATCTTCTAGCAAGCCTTTTTTTAGGTAGCCTTCTATCTCCGACAGTGTTTATGCCAAAGATATATAATGAAATCATGCATAGCGACTTGTAATTTTCTTTGTGATAAGATGCAATCCAGGACTGTATTTCTCCAGGAAAATAGCAGATTGAGATTGAGATTAAGGAGTAACATGTTTTTCTGTGTTCTTGTGAAGGAAATAACTGACCTTCAAACTTTTATAGTATTCTTCAGTTCATCTGGCTGATAAAGTAAAAAGATAGCCAGGGCTTCTCTCACAACCTGTTTGCCTACAAGGAAGGTGGTAGCTAAGTAATTCTTCCTCCAAAGCTCCAGTATAATCTGAATAGATTTAGGAATGATTTAAGGGGAGCCATACCCTCTTCATATAAATCCCTGCTTACTGGAGTAAAGGTAATGTCACAGGTTTAGGCTCATAGCTGTGAATGTAATGTTGGCCTCATTATTTAACATCCTGGTTAACCTGGTCTTTCAGCAGAACTACACCAGATATTTTCATTTTGGAAACAGTCTGCTGATCATACAGCATGCATGAAATGAGCAAGGAACGTTAGGTCGGTGACATGTAGAAGTAAGGAATATTAGATCAGTGGTAGACGTGTTTCTGCTTTGGTTTAAAGTGTCTTTAAGATGTTCAGAAATTTCCTTTATGTTCCAGTGGGATGAGAGATTTGATGCGTGATGGAGCAACGGTGATCAGCACATAACTCATAATGCTACAAGGGATGTGTTTTGAAGCATCAGCCATTATTGTGCAACTGGATGAAGGAGACATCTGAAGATGTTTTCTTCTTGTCTAACTGACAAACTGGTCTCAGGTTGGTGCTGACACATTTGGAAGAAGGATTTCAACATATATAGATATATATATATAGATGTAGATACAGATAAAGATCTAGATCTATAAAATAAGTGCAAGAGGATGAAATGGGGAAAATGAGGATGGAAGAGTGGCTATAGATATGTTAATACTAATTTGGTTAGCAAAGAAAACTCTAAGGTGCTGATAAAGTGTCAGTGGCACATTCCTGCTAGGATTATGCTCAATCTGTTCAGTGTCTAAATCCTTTCCCAAAGGAAAAAGGTGAAACATGGATAATAGACCTGCCAAAAACCTGTGCAAGAAAAGCAAAGAAATAGAAGCATCTCTGCAGAACTTGAGTCATGTGAATTCATGACTGGAAATAGGGGTTTTCAAAGTTGCATGCTACTGAGAAAAGAGAACTCAAACTAGAGACCTGCTGGTATTCTACTGAGTATTAATGATATCATAACTTGAAAGAGCAGCATATATGTGCTTAACAGCTAATTTTTCAGAAGGTCTGCAAAGGTGGTTTCGCTGGGCTAGCACTGGGCTGCTGAAGTAGTATTGTGAAAAGGGAAGTGTTGCCCTGACTTTTGCAGTTCTGGATGTTATCATTCTTTTGTAGCTAGTTTCTCACATTCTTCTGTGTAAACATAGCCGTGTTATTGTAATGGTATCTTAATTGTTTACATTCCTTTCTCCTGGGCACAGAAGTTTGATGGACATTTCTTTTGACCACTGTGATTGAGGGAGGACAAGCCCATTCCTCCAATGGACAGTGATTTCTAAAATGCATATATAATAAACAGGGTGGGTCTCGCTTGGCCCTTTTCCTCCTTGCTGCTGACAGGTGTTCCTTGTCTCCTTCTTCCTTCATGTCGTTACTACGACAGGGAAGGGTAGACATTCCAGAACTCTGTGAAAATGTTATCCATTGTGGGGAATTTAAACTACTTAAATGGATATTGAAAAGTATAGCCTGTTAGTACCATCACAGATGTTTTCATGTGGCAGCTGACAGTCTTCATTCAGTAGCTAATGTATTAAGATGTTACAGTGTTCTGGTTTTTATGGGGATATTTTAAAACTTTTACAATTTCTCAGTAAGGAATGAGGATATTTTAGAAGACTGATAGTGCTGAATAACCTTCCACAGCGTGATCACACATAACTTCCTTTTATGTTTCTTGAAGAAATAAGGTTGCTAAATGGTTTGTTCTGTTTTGTTTTGTTTTCCCCAAAAGAGCAAAATGGAGACAATTGGCTAGTAAGGGAAAGTTGCAGTTGCAAATACATTAAGAAACTCTAAATTTCTTTCAAATTAATAATGCTGACAGTGCCCAGAAACCAATAAAAAAGAAAAGAGGAAAAATTGTAGGGTGTAGCTCTTAAATAAAGTGTGTGTTTGCAACACCATTAGGAATCCACAAAAGACACCTTGCCACCTTGCAGTCTTCACAGTTATTTGAGCAGCACTAAGGTTCAGGGTCAAGAAGTTTGGAGATAAAGTCAGACTTTCCAAAACCAAGCCAATCTGGATTTTGCAGAAAAAAAAACAAATAGCAAAGCACTCTTCAGCTATGTAATAGGGACAGAAAAAAGAAGAAAGAGAGCTGCTATCTTGTGACAGTGGATGTTAAAGATAATCTAGATATCACTTGGTGATTTCCCTCATTCTTCAGTGTGGTGGTAAAGGGAAGTCAGACAATGTATATGATGATAGTAAAACAGCAATAACCACAACTGCAATGAAAGCAACAGTAAATGAGTTTATCTTTGAAAAATCAAAGGGAATTCATAATTCCAGTTCAGAATATTGAAATAACTGGTGAATTACATCTGTATTTTGAATCTGTTAAGATATAGTACCATAAGAATGGAGAAGAGATACATATTTAGGAAGCTGTGAAATAAAATTATTCATCAACTATCTATCTAAGTGATGCTCTAAGTGTCCTTTCCTTAAAAGAACTTTTATAAAGACATACAGTTAATGGGCAGGAGAGAAGAAATAAAATGTAACAGGATTTTGTAAAGATCAGCACTGACAGACTGACCTGAGAACTTCCCCAGTACTCTACTGAATTTTATAGGTGAAGGCAATGTGCTGTGTGTTTTATGTCAGGCAAGGGAAAACTTGTAATGCACCCTGGAAATTTTCCATAGAGTTGCACAAAAAGGGATTAGCAAGAGACTATAGAGTATGAAAGGAATCAATTCACCAGCAGGTGTGTTTGAGTGCAACCAATGCAGCTGAATTATGAGAGGGGCACTGTGTGGCCACAGCCACGGCTTCACGGAGTGCCCCAAAGCTCATGGCACACTGAGAGCTTACATCCCTTTGTTAGCCTCTTCCTTCTCATCCTCTCATCCAGGACACATACGTTTAAATCACTTCATTACCATTCTTCCAGCATTTCCAACCTATAGCTCTTACTGTTTTCAAAATTCTATTTTATATCAGATAGAAGTTTGTTTTTCACAGACTAGTCTGAGCATATTGGGATTTTGTTTATTCTCCAGGCATGATCTGAGCAGATAAAAAAAAATTGCTGGTAGAAATACAGTCAAAACTAATTGAGTCTTTCTACAGTTTGATTTTGCTCCACAGAGATGTATTGTCACATGCTATGAAATCAGGGGGTTTAAAAACTTCATAGTCAATGATTTAAGCTTCCGCTAAACATCTCAAATAGGATTCAAGCTTGTATGTTTGTGGCATACCCTAAGACCACAGTTAAATTGGAGCTTTCCATATGTTGTGGCATGCCAGAAAATTTTGCTTAAGCTTTGCTATTATAATATATATATATACAGGACAAGGGTTTTTCAAAAGGTACAATACTTAGTTTAGATACATAGTCTTGGTGGGCCTTTACTGGCTTCTCAACAACTGGGAGCATTCAGGTGTTTAGTTGGGTATCTGCAAAGTGACAAAGGAAACTTATCACTGAAGAGTGAGTAACTTTATATCATTTAGATCCAAAGTGTAGGGATAAACTACTCAAAAAACCAGCTAGTCTGGATATTTTACTTGACCATGTGCCTTCTGCTTTGAAAGACTGCCTGCTTGGGGTTTTAGGGTACTTTCATCAGTTCTGTATTTATATACTTCTTGTTCTTAGAACTAACTTAAAAACTTTTAGAAGTCAACAAAAATTATTGCTCTTTGTACTAGTGAAATTTTTGCTGAAAAACAGGACACATTTCAATGGTGAGATTAGCTAGACTGTGAACTATTACCCTGCAGGAAAGTTGTAGGAGACCAGTCGCATGGATCACTTAAATGCAATTAGAAAAACCAGCAGAGGATGGAGTCAGGCAATTCCCCCTCCCTGCCCTCCTTTGCTTTCTCCCCGTATAAGTTTGAAAAATGTCATTTGGGGAAATAATAATGGATTCAGGTTGAATTTAGCAAGTAGTTTTTGCTGAGAAGGGACAAATTTGAAGATCTTTTATTTCAGTAATTTAGTGAAAATGCCTGCATGTTTGTAAAAAGAAGTATTAGACTAAAACTGTGACTTGCAATTTCAAAATGTAGTGCTTTCATTCATGAATTGTGTCATAATTGTTCCAGGTTGATGCAAAAATATGCAATTATATTTTTCTTTTCCTGCTTCTTTCCTTCCCCATCATCAGGTTTTAATTGAGCTAGTCTTCCTTTTTTTTTTTTTTTCATCTCATTCAACAAAAATTTATTATTTTCACAGTTCTAGAAAATATAACGAGGATTCAGTTTTGGGATAGAAGGACAGACTTTCTGTCTTTTCCTGGGAGATCTCTTTCATTTAGGGCTTGTGATTTACAGGTTGACTTGGCTGTCTCAGCTTAAGTAATGTCTTTCAAGTTTGATTTTTGTGAAAATCTGGTGATGTGTATCAACAACTTCAGTTTCAGTATGAGATACACTTTTGCATTCCCTCTCAAAATTAGGGTGTAAAGAGCACAAATTTGGTGCTTAAAGCTAAATCAGTTCCAAATTGAAATAAAGACCAAGAGGATCTGTAGTGGTTCATAAATCTTAGATTGTTTTTCCGGTCAGGGAGGTATTTTAGCCACCGAGCCTTGGAAGGTTATCTCCTGTGCAACTTCCATTGTTTGTATGTCAAATTGTCTGACAGATGGGGAAGAATTGAAGCCAGTGAGGCTTCAAAAAATTAACAACTTTTGGGGCTACTGGGACTAACACTGCAATATTTAGCAATCTATTGTGAAACAGCAGATGTATAATTCAATATATATAACTTCATTAATCATATTTCTTTCTTAAATGTTGATTAAAAAGTAGTGCTTAGAAATGAAAGTTGTCTACAAAAGCTTGTTTTTGTCTCATTACTTCAAAAAGGTGGTGTTTTTCCCCCTCTGTTGCTGTCTGTTGTTAATTAGGGAAGTGGAGATGGATGTGTAGAATTAGGTTGCACATAATCTCATCTGAATATTTAATCATAAATGATTAAGATGAAGATTTATAGCACAGATTTTGACATGCTGGCTGATAAAGCAAGGTTAATAGAGCTATATTCTCCCCAGTTATGGATTGTCTGGGAAAGTGGGAAAGACAATGGTGTCTAGAGTCATTAGAGGGCAATAAGATCTCCCAGAATGTCCTTTCCCTTCTTTTTTTTTAGAAAAAAATGTGCTGATTGTCTAATGTAATATTAAAAGTTCCGCAAGAGAAAATTTAAACAGAAAAAAAAACAAATTTGAAAGGAAAATTATTTTCTAATGAAACATACAGCTGTGGATTCTCATAGTAAAATAATAGCAGTTCTGATTGATTTGAAAAATCTGTGGTGTTATTTGATGGAATAAGATGCAAATGTCATACAGTATGACCAAGGTCACATATTTTCTTATACTGTGTAATTGTACCTTTTTGGACTGAAGATTACTGAGCTGCATATTCCACCCATTCTACAGAGTGTAAGACATTGGTACCTCCAGGACCACATGAGTTGGCTATGGTTTTATGCATTAGCTACACAAATAACTGGAAAGTTATTAGGAAGTGCAATAGTACCACAATTATTAGTACATTATTCATACACAGTATTGTCTTATAATTTCCCTAACAAGAAAAAATAATTGATTAATTATATCACTGCTCTGGAGAACATGACCTATCATTAGATAATGCTTGATTTGCTGGAGGAAAAACTGAGATATATAAAAATATGCCACCAATTAAAAAAAGAAAAAAGATATGTATGATGGAAGTTGAGCATCTATATCCAAAATTCAATCTGAAATTCAGTTCAGACACTATCTCTCTGGAAATGTTCTTTCTGAGAACATTGTGGGTATTATATTTTGCCCTATACATTTATGAATTTAAAAAAAGGAAAAAAAGGGCATGTAGAAATAGCTCAACATTAATATAGCTGGTGAGCCTGTTCTGGATCACACTAGGTCCACCTGGGATCTAGAAATTAAGAAGTGTTCCACACATCTGTTGTGGGTTTGCAGTGAGACAGAGCCTGCAAGGTTGCGAGTGGATATTTCTGGGATCACAACTTCTGAAATTATGAGCTCAAGTATTGTTTCAGGTTCTGTGGTAACATTCCCATGCAGTGCCACTCAGCTTTGTGCAGGTGTAGCACCTGCTACCAACCACCCTGGGGTTGTCTTTCTCTCAGAGCAGGGCTTAGGAGAGGGTACTCACTAGTACCAGCATTGGCCAAAGTGTGTTGCCATTCATGTCAATGAGAATTTTTACCTGGGCCTTTTAAAAGAGAGCTAGGAGATTGACATTTAAAAAAACCTGTGGTATGGGAATTCACAAAGACTGAATTTATCCTAGGAAACCTAATCTTGCATTCAGCTTGGAGGAGGGAGTCTCCCCCCGGAAGGGAGTTGACGGCAGAAGACTGGTTATAGCTGCTTGGTGCTTTGAATTATCGCCCTGGAAGAGCCCATCTCCTCTGCTGCCTGTAGGAGGAACGTAGGGAGCATGGGAAAAAGTCAGGCACTGTAAATATCTCCCCAAGTGGCTTTCCCTCCTGTCTTCCTTACTTCTATATTTCTAGCCCTGGGCTTTTGTTGCTGTCCCTTTCTTGTATTTGCTGACATTCCCCCTGCCTACCCTTATCATTCTTGTTCCCTGTTACCAGATTTCAGGTGGGAGTGTTACCTTTCCTGTTCACAAATGCTTCCTGTGTAACATTGATCCAACTCTGGTGGTCATATCTGTTTGCCTGTGAAATTTATTGTGTAATTTGTGTTGAGGATAGAAAGATAACTGTTCCATAGGTAGCTGTCCTTTTTCATTTTGCAGGGCATGGAGAGGATTTTTTTGCCAGATTTCAGAACTTCCAGCAGCAAATGAGCTGTTTAAGCCTTTCATAAAAGTCATTGTTCTGTCTTTGTAAAGTCAAAAGAATTGACATATCTCATTATTCTGTTAAGCAGTACAAAGATAATTGCTTTATATATAAGAATGAATACAGATGATGATACCAGTTAATTGGTAGGCATCATAAATGTAAACTATAGTGTCTTTGAAGAGCTTTTCCTTATAGATTCTCATGATGGTTTGGTTTTGTTTTTGGTTTCTTTTTTTTTTTTTCCCACAGAGAATTTAGTTTTGTGAACAGATTAATACTAATATGAGGGGGTCACAGAAAAAAACTATCTACAGTAAAATAAATATTGTCTGTTCTTTGTTAAGCAAAAATATGTTTAACTCCTGTTTTGTTGCTTTCTTAAACAGTTGGAGATTTTGATAGAATAAGGGTTTTAATGACTTTGTAGACGACATAGGAGATGAATGAATTGTCATAGGCAAGTCATAAGTTGTGATCCCTGTTTCTTACTGGCTACAAATTAATTATGAAGGTAATCCATGCTAAAACATTTGTGGTTTCTTTCTGTATTGTTGTTCAGCTGGATAGTTATTTACTTGTGCAAAATGGTGCTTGATACACAAATAAAATGTTGGTATTTTTTCCTCAAGTGTAGATAGATGTACGTAAAGCAGAAAAATGTATTGTCAGCTCCCAGTTAATTTGAAATTCAGCCCTTCTCAGCAAATTTTGCTCCCTGATGTATTTGTTTCATTTACCTCCTGAGTCTTGTCTTGGAAAAAGTTTTGATGGGTAATTACACTAAGTAGCACCATTTGAAAGCCTGCTGAGCAGGGGTAGACCTTTAACCTGTAAACTTCATCAGGCAGAGACCATAACTAAAGTGCTTATAAAATTCGTATCTTGGCAATGAGGGGTAATATGCCTGGAATCAGAAAATAACAGCAGAAGATAATGAGGGGATTTCCAGGAAATTAACACAATCAAGTAGGGTATCTCAGCTCCTGATGGGAGACATGCCTGCTTTTTTAGTCAGAATATCCTTTTGCATGGGGACTGTGTGATGTCAGGTGATCCTGACATCCTAATGATTGGCTTATTTTTCCAGCTTATCAGTAGGACTAATAAAAGATATTTCCCATTTCCACAAGCCTTTTTCCCTTTTATCCTGCAGCCATCATGCCTCCAGCAGCACTAGCAATTGACAGTCTGAGAGAGATTTGTGTTGCTTGGGAGTTGGTTAGCAGCACTGAACTGGCAGTGACCTGGGACATAACCCAGTGGTGAAGGTACTGAAGATAGGCAGGGGTGAGTAATCAGTGTGTTAAAATATGATCCCTGTAGCAGTCCTCCCTATGCAATTCCTGAAGGGCAGGTATAATAAATTCACATGGGAGATCACACTGCTACATTCATAAGGTAAAAGTAAACACTTTTTTTTTTTTTTTTCTGGTGAGTTCACAAAATTACAGACAATTGATGGCATGATTTGGTAAAAAATAAATAAATTGCTCATCTGTGTTGCCAATGGTAAAAGAGCAGATGTGGATTTTCCTAAAAGAACTTTTCATTTGTACACTGGAGACAGGAAGAGGGTAATTAGAAGTTAAAATAAGAGCCAGTTTTCTTATTGACAGCTGTCAGCAAGTATCAGTACAGCAAAAAATATTTGACCCCAACATGTACTTCTAAAATTATTGACTTCTAAATTTGCTCAGATGGGTCATGGTGTTGTTGGTTCTTTTGCTGCTGAGAAGTGACACGAATGATTACATTTCTATTTTGAAGCAATTTTTTTGCAGTACTGAGAAACGATGAAAAAATCTTCACTGGTACTATTGGCAGGAAAATTATTTCATCAAAGCCATTCTGGAGTAGAATGGAGTAGAATTTCCAAACTGCTTTTGATTAAGATAGTATTTAAAAAAAAATTCTAAATTCTTTAAATACTTTCTGCAAGTTCTTTATTGCATTACTTCAACTTGAATGCTGTCAGTGCAAAATTTCTCTTTAAGGGACACTTGAACTCTGCCAATAGGCAATACCTTTTCTATTCCAGACAGTGAGGTAAATAATATTTCTTCTTTTT
>VZRZ01005124.1:573490-676789 GCA_013398175.1 Climacteris rufus | reverse complement strand
TTTTTTCCCAAAGAGATAATTCCATCCAGGAAAAAAAGCCCCACAACAAAGTTTTGCAGGAAAGCAGTTTTCTAACATCCTGTTCATAAGCTTATGCATCTGTATTCCTGCAAATACACAGCGACCTTCCGTTCTGCATACTATTTGATTGTCAAAAGAGAGAGCATAAGCATCAGGATTAATGCATAGATCTACATATGATAATATTAGCCATGTTCGGGTTCATCCTTTCCCACTATTTTTGCAGCCATTTTTCTGGTGCTTTGTAATGGCTTCATTTCAGGCAGTTACAATTGTTGTCCCTTTATACTTGGATCAATTCCAATTTCCACCAGTAATATCTTGAGGCCTAGCAGCAGTTTTCCAGCAGTAATGGCTGAAAAAACCAGAGCTGCCTAATAAGTGCATATCATTTCAGTTGATGAAATGGAAATTGAGAAGTCTCCGTGTGGAGCCCATTAATCCTGTCGTGTATGAGGCATGGTATGCCCATTTGTTTGCCCACAGTGGTGTGCATTGTGGCTCTTGGGACCATCAAGCTGCATGACATCTCCCATAGTTCTTCCTCCTGCTGTTTTGGTATAAACCCTCATTGGGGCCCACCTTGAATGAGAAATAAACTCTTTGGAAAATCACCTCTACTGGTGGCTTGCTGGAGAGCTTGTGGGACCTGTGTGTTCATGAGGCTCACTGGATACTTCTGTCACAAAAACTTTTCAGAACATTTTCTCTTTGTCAACAAGATCACTTGTTTCAGCCTGTAATGGCATCACAGTGTTGTTACTGTTGAGCTCTGCCTTGCACAACTCTTGTGGAAGCAGGTGGGGAGTGTGAACCTTCAACAGTACAGTGGAAAATTACAAAACAGAAAACATGTCAGATGAAGTAAACAGTCAAGAATGGGAGCAAGGAATAATCAGCTAATCTTATCTAGATCTGTCAGTGATATGTGTTTCCATTGATGCCAATAATAAATAGATTCATTTTTATTTAATTCCAAGATTTATTATTTAAATATTTAAATATAATGTTGTAATGTAAATGTTTATCAAATTACTACATTTGTTTAAACTCATCAAGCTTTACACTTCGTAAATGTCAGAAATCAAATGAGGATAGCCTTCTGTCATGAATTTTAATTGTATCACTGCGCCATAGTTTATTTTTAAATTCTGAAAATCTGGCCCAAGTCCAGTATCACAGCTACTCTGTACTGGAACCTCCAAAAAGGTAATCCAAATTAAATGGAAGTGTGAATCCACAGTGGATTAATTAAATGTCATTAAACTCTCATGTGGATACTCTGAATCAGAATTAAAAGTGTCTTGATTCAATTTAACTTAATTTCCAGAGAAAATGAGTTAATTAAGTGTGCTGCAATTTTAAATGAAAGTGTCTACATGGAGGTATAATATGTTTTGACTAATCCACTTTAAAAATTAATCCAGATTAACTTTCTTGAGTGACCCTTGTACTGGCAGACCTTTGGTAACTTGATAAAAAGTCAAAGACTGTTACTGTGACCAGTAGTTCAGACTTGATTTTTGTATTGGAATTTTGTACAATCAAGAAGCACCTTTATTTATTGGGTCAGAAATTGTTCTTCATTAATAATATTAATTCTGTCAAAAAAGGGAAAAAAGTTGTGCAGCCTCAAAAGTGAAGTACACATGATGATTGGTTTTGCCACAGGAGGCTGCTACATATGATTCGTTTCTGGATATCAGAGCAGGGAGATACCAAGAACAGAGTAACAGCATTTCTTAAATAGTAAGGAGGATATAGAAGTTCAACTAACATTTTTTTTATTTTGGAAAGAAATGATAGACCACCATGGACTTAATCCACTCTCGATTATAAGCTGGAAGGGAGTCATTGAGATGAGGATATCAAGAGGAGACTACTGCCATGGTGTAAAGAAAAAGCAAATTAATCAGTAGCTTTACACGATCAAATCATGTGAGTTAAGAGTGGTTCCAGTACTGGCAGTCAGGACTGTGAATGTAGCTTGACGTCTGCACCACAATGGAGAGGGGAATGCCAAGGAAGAGGGAAGGGCAGAAGCACAGCTATGGCTTTCAATGGTTAAGATTCCTGTGCAAAAACTGTGGGCACTGCCCCACCTTAGCCTGGGCCACAGGTCTCCTGAGTGGGTTATGAAACATTAGCTAGACCTGACAGAGCTGAAGTTGGGGTGAAAGAAATGAAGAATGACTAACCTAAGTAGGCCATGGCCATAAGGGCTTCCCTGAGCCACTATGTTCATCTGTCCCATTTTTCCTGGCACTGATGTGACACTTTGAACTTGTTGACTCTCTCAGCTACAGGCTTCGAAAGTGAGATGTTTTCTCTTCCTTCAGCTGCTGATTATAAGGAACATGTAAGGGGAATCCAATTTGATGCCATATGTAACCAAGTACTATCAAGCAAAGAGCAAGCAGAAAAGCATGTTCCCCATTGGAATGAGATAGGAAAAATGTCAGGAAAGAAAGACAAGGACACAGCAGCTGTCTTGCAGAAATAGTGCTTTCTCCTCTGACTCAGAGACTAACATATTTGTTGTCGCAATGGCGGCAATAAAGACACGGCAACACAGCTTGGTCCGTAGCGAGCAGAGAGTGAGCGAGTCCTGTTAATTGTCCTGTTCCCATTTTATATAGTAGGAACCCAGGCAGATGATTCGCTAGGGTCCAACCACCCCCGATATGGTTGGCTGGGTTCTACACCACCAGTTCGAAACATATCATGCCTAGACCCACAACAGCTGTGGAAACAACAGGTGCTTATCTTATTGTTTTCATACCTTCCATGGGAAAGAAGGACTTTCTCACAAGCAGCCCCAGGCAGCAAGCTCTGGGCTGCTACAATTTGTCTTGGACAGCTTTTTGTCTTGATTGATATGTTATTAAAATTTTTGTGGTAAATAATTTGTGGACTCCTTACGGCTTCAGGACTCAGAGCTTTGTAATGACAATGTGATACAAAGAAGTTACAGAGCTGAGACAATATTAAATGCAAGCTTTAATTGTACTTTGAATCTTTGTCCTTATTATCCACTTTTGTTATGCTCTGTCCATTGCAAGAGCCTTTAAGACCACGTTTCAGCCTCCAAGCACTTACAGAAATTACAAAAGCCATTGCTAGTAAAACGGAGAAACAGGTGCATAAGAAAATGAGATTTTGAATGCCTGCTTTAATTTTACTGCAAGAATAAACTCTGGAAACAAAGCCCTGATTGGAAAAGTGCAGAGAATCAAACCCAAGTTGCATGAGTGTCTTCACTACATCTTTTAATTAGGAGGAAATTTTGCCACATTTTCATTCTGTATTATTATCAGAGCACAATTTTCATGCCTTTCATATTCTAAAAACTCCAGAGTGACACACACATTTATTTCTAGTATTAAATTGTGCTGCTAAAGCACATTCTGTTTGGCATGACGTCCTTTCAGTTTAATTTTCTCCAAAAATCCGTTTCGTCTTTTCAAAATATAAATGGCATACCATTGACCCCTCAACTTCCTGCTATTCCCTCCTGTCTTCAGTACCCAGATGACTAAGTTGGGAACGTGTTCAAGTGGTGGCATCTGGCTCTTTGGGGAGCTCTGTGAGCAATTACGTTGGCAGCTTTACAGATGGCTCTTCATGCATTGTGGGGTGAATCTGAGCTTTTATCTTTCAGATATCTGTGATTTGGAAGAACTTGCATGCTGGTAAATAACTGTGCTCTTCCCTTCTTGAGTATCCGTTCAAGGCTAAACTAAATGCAGCTGCATTAAAAACTCATTGCTTTATGAACCACATACAAATAAAAAACGTGCAAGTGTTCATCTAAAAAGTTGTTTTTAAAGGCTTGGATACATGAATAGCACCCTCCTTAAAGACTTTGCTCTTTGTCTTTTGTAAAACAAACATTGTCTTTGTAGCCAAGTATTTCCCAACTAGAAATGTAAGTGCTAATCCTCGAAAGAGAAACTATTAGCTGTCTAAAGAGAGTATTTCCTTCTAGTTCCCTTTAAAGATTAGTTGATTCAGGTGCATCTGGAGGATCATAAACCTGGAAGCTTTTGGGGTATTTTTTTTTAAATAGATGTATATGTTAGACATATTTAGAATAATCAGAAGAACGGTTTATCAAAAAGTTTATCTTCTCAGAAAACTGTCAGTTAACACTGAAGTAGAATGTGGGGATAGGTTGAAGTTCAGAGAACACTGATGGATACAAGACGGTGAGAGCTTTCAGATTCTACGGCCTTTGATTTTTTTAACCTAAGCTAAAGTTAGAGACCAATTTATTTTTATTTTCAGAGCATACCTAACTTGATCTCAAGCAATTTACTTAATTTCTTTTGGGGACATAGAGTCATGTAGATAGGCAAGAATAATGCTTGAAAAGCTGTCAGGGCGGGTTACAGAATTATCTGAAGCATCTAAAAGATATCCAAGGCTTAAATGAGATGTCTTCAAGTGAAGATGTGTCATTTTAGCCCCTTTCTTAGCTGAGTTCAGAAGACAGTAGGGAAAATGGCATGAGTGCACCTAAGACAGCACATTTAGGGATTTGTGCAATCCGTACAGAGCAGAGAGGGCAGTCTGGTCCAGAGTTTTTCACTAGGAGCCTGTGAAGGGAATTGCTGGTAGGGTTTGTCTTCTGTTCTGCCTAACTTCTGTCTGTCAAGAAGCAATACTTTTAATGAAACAAGAGGGTGCAAGAGAAATCTAGACACTGAGATTCTGCATTAGTGATTTCTACTTATAATGGATTTATAGATAATGTCTGCTTCAAAAAAAATCTGTCCTGGATCATAGAAAAACATTTCTAGTTGTGTTACTGACAAGATTACATATTGCCTATTAGGGTCTGAGCTTGGTGAAATCAAGAGTGTGTTTTCCAAGGACCAATTTTTATAGTTCCACGACTCCCCCAGAAGCAAAATAAGGTCCTTGGACCTGGAAATGAGAGAGAGAGACTCCCAGATGGGCTGAGAAAATGTTTCAAATGTATGATGTAATCTGTAAAATCCTAGCGTCAGCTGTCATTTGAGACAATTATCTAGAATTTATTAGAATTGTCACTCTAATAAAAACTGCTTGATTATAATATTTGATTATAAAATGTTTTGTATTGTGTTTTTATGAAGTATTCCAAGATTGAGGAGTTCTACATAGCATTTGTAATGAGATGGATTTGAGCAAATACACCATATCTGAGTTGCTATGAGTCCATAATCTCTTTAATACTTAGAAATAGAAACTTCTGACTAATCTTTTTCCAGCTGTAAGACTGTAATATACTCATTTGAAAGATTAACTGATATTTTGTAAGGATACCTAAAGTAAAATGTGAATCAGCTTAAAGGACTTAGCAGAAAGACAGAATTTTTATATATCCTATAGAAGATTGAATTACAACCTTTGAGAATCCTGTGTTCACACTCTCAGTCACAGCCAAGAGACAGTAAAAATCATTACTGAACTGTGCAGGTCCTATGACTTTCATGTGTCTTAGCCAATTTGATTGTTGAACTGTAACCTGGTTTTAAAGAGTTAATTTGTCTGAAACAACTGGCATACAGAGGAGCATGGCAGTGGCCTTAGACAACCCTTCTGCTGGCATTTAAGAGAAAAAGTAAGGAACTAGCTAAGTTTGAGGACGATTGTGACTCTCTATTCCTGCACCCTGGGGGAGAGACGAACAAAACTGGCCAGACTCAGAAGGGCCAGACAGAGGCCTCAGGGAGAACAGTGAAGTTCGGGAAGATAAGATGTAACCTGGCTTTTGTGTCAGTGTTTTCTCCAGTTGCTTTTTCTTATGGTTTCTAAAGAAGCTGTTCTGCACTACCGTATCTATCACGCAGCCATCTCTCCAGAGAGATGTCCCTTGCAGATGTGAAACTCATTGGGACCTGCTGAAAAGTGGGGCTGGTGTACAATGAAGACATCTAACTTATGGATGTTTTGGAAGAAGTTTTTTTTGCATTTAGGTGCTCACCCTTGGAACACACACTGATATTAGTTTGTGATGAAACCTGAGTGTATTCCCTCAGTGTCTCTGAAAATAAGCCTGAGTATACGAGTGGAAAGAAAGTTAAGGTACATACCAGCAGATCACTTGATCTTGGTGACAGAGGCCAAAATTTCAGACAGGATTGCATTGTGCATTTACTCCACATTATAAGAAGCTTGGTGCTCTAGCTCAGTTGTCTCCAAAGTAGGGTCCATACACAAGACAATCCATTAAGGTCCAGGCAGAAAATACATTTTGTACCATTAATAAAATAAATAATATTTATCAATTTATTTATTAATAAAACAATTTTAAAATAGTATTTATTTCATCTTTATCTAATCTTTTTAATTTCTGTATTTGTGTATGCTTTGCAATATGCATAATAATAATATAATAAATAAATAAAATTTATTTTGCTGGAAATATTTTTACGGATAGGTGTTCACAATCAAAAAATGTGAATACCAGTGCTGTAACTTATTTTTCAGGTGAAGGATTATCAGGCACTTCTGGAAGGCAGGAAAAGATAAAATCTGTATAAGAGGGTTACCTTAGGGAAAAGTCTCTGTAAAATCAAATGTACAGTCTCTCTGCTGTAGATCTGTCAAGAACATATAAGTAATTTCTAAGGGTGTTGTGGGACTGGGAAAAGATTTAGAAGAGGGACCCTTTCCATCAGCATGGAATAATCTTTACTTGCATAATGCTTAACTACTACTTAGTAAAAGCTAGTTTATGTCTCATTATAATTTTTTAAAAATTAGTGAATTTACTCAGAAACAATGAATTACTGACCAAAGGGACTTAAATGCAATAATTCATCTTCTTAAGCAGGTAAGTTTCCTAATGGAAACTCAATTATAAATTTATAACAATGAAAACCAACAAAAAACGATTTTGAGATATTTGTTGCTGATGCTATGTATTATTAAAAGGAATTATGTGTACAATTCTTTTCTTTTTTCTTTCATAAAACCTTCCTTAGGCAGGTGAAATCTCTTTTGCATTGAGTAGGGCAGAAGCATGACCAACTTCATGCAGTTTTGTCAGTAGAAAAAAATAGTGTGAAAGACAAATGGGAAATGAAGCAAAATTCTAGCATTAATCAGTAGGATCAATTTTGCAAGGCATCACTCTGAATTTGATTTGGAAAATAGTATGAATACCATGAAAAATCTTAGAACTGCAAATAATTTGTTGTTGGTTTAAGTACTTCAGGTTCTGAATGCCTGCTTCTCTGCTGGACTGGAAAATGTCCAACAAAAATTGTCTATGTCCCCAGGTCTTAGGATCTATCTATAAAATAGAAAAAAACAGTAGAACTCACTTTTCATCTCCCTTTTGGGTTTTAATCTATGTTGTTAAATTGAAATACTTTTATATATAAAATACAGGCTGACAGCAACAGGCCAAAGTCTACCACAATGTGTATAAAATCAACCAACTTCAAAGCCTATAAACAGTAATTTCTAAATTCTCATCCCAGTCAGCTTAGCTCAGAGAAGAGATACCACAGCCTGTAATGTGCCCTAACTTTGGCAGAACTGGGTCTGTTGACCTGACACAGTAAAGCCAGGACCACACAGGAAGTCCTGAGGGCATGCCTTATGGAAGCAGATGCTTTCAGTTTATGCCTTTCAGTTGCTTCCAACTGACACTGAATCATTTGGAGAAGTCAATTCTCTGATTGTTTAGAGAAACCAGTTTTATATCAATTTCCTTATCTTACTATTTGTGTATGGTATAGTACAGAATTCACATTCTTCATTGTATTGGCCTCTTAAGAGCTTCTAGACAAACATACGAGAATATCCCTGAAATATCTGTGACACAGGCAAGTTCATGCTTTACTAGCTTTTGTTTCCTAACGATTTAGAGGCATATTGTGTTGGTTGTTTAATTTGCAGAGTCATGGCATGAATAGCTAGAATAAGTTACTTGATGCTGCTTTGTTTTTAATTTAGGTCTGCAATCATGTTAGTAAGGGTTCTAGGAAATTAAGGGCAGCAACTCTTATTCTGATTGTAAGAACAGCATAATTGTATAGAGGATAAGTCTGGCCATATACACATACTGCTGTGCATTCCATTGTGTAGCTGAAAGAATTTTAGGAGAGGTAAAGATGCCTATATGGTAAATGCATATCACAGTAGCAAAACTGGCACTAGCAATGTTTGATGAACTGAAACTACAAAACACTTTTAGTAGTCACTATCTGCTGTCAGCACTGCTGCACTCTAGATTGTGCCACGTAGTTCTCCTTTGAAGGTTTTGAGTCAATGGTGCTTCTCCCAGACCCCTCACGCAGTGAATTCTTTCCTGCTCCTTCTCACATTGTCAGTTGTTTGCTGTCATAGCCCTTTCCCTGGCTTCCCCAGCTGTTCCACTGAAGAGGGAGAATGCACACAACCCTGTAGTCTTTCACTGGTTAAGCAACAGCAGACAGTGTCCAGTTAATAAAAAAAATAAATAACTGCAATTAAATGAGGTTTTCTTTCTCCTCAAAGATGCTTATTGAACTTGTGATGTTTACTTAAGTTTTTAAAAAGATCTAATACAGAACTAATCTTCATAGTATGTGCTGTAGAGGTAAGTAGAAAATGTGGACAATACTTGTGACTTGAAAATGGGATCAACTGTCCTGACATTTCTGCAGTATTGGCAACTTCATCTTTAGGTGATCTCCATTGCCTTAAAAATTATGAAATTTTAACTGCAATGAATTTCAGAATTTGTTTCCTACTATTTGTTGGCTTTTTAACATCAAGGAGAACAATTACTTCAAGATTTTTCCTAAGCATATTGCTCAGAATTGTATTCGTTTTTAAAGATGTATTATTTTTATGTAATCTCATTATACTAGCCTTAGGGAAAATTATTGTGTGATTTGCATGAGTTGGCAACACTGAAACTGTAGCGTGGTACGGTGCAGCATATCACATGCTAATATCTTGGCACTGAGGTGACTAATCTGCTCTGTTAATTCTCTTTCTGTAGGGAATTGCTTGAGAAACCCCTTTCTTGACAGTGCTAATCTCACTGCTGACCCTTTAAGTATCTTAAATTTTCTTAAAAGCTCACACAGAATAATGTGACAATATTTTCTGTTCTCTATTGTGGATCCCATGAGAAGTGATAAAAAGAACAGATCTAGAGCAGACAAAAGAAAACCCATAGGTTAATGCCTTTTTTGGATTACTTCATATTTCACACATTACCACTCTTCACAGAAATCTTTCTAAAAATCTCTTAAATAACATTCATACCTCTCAGAATAGTCACCACAACATATCTGTCATTATCAATTCTGTTAACACTCATGAATAATGAGTTAAAACTCATTTTGCATGTTCATTTAGTGTTTCAATTGACAAGTTGAAGGTTTTTATGTCTTTAGAATATGCTTTGATTTATTGTCTTTATGGATTTATTGTCCAAGCTACAGACTGAGTAGACCGGAGGCATGCAAGACCCCAAGTCTGGTGGCATTTACCCTCTCATAAATTTAAGGTAGCTTTGCTAATTTTAATTAATAATACTGCAGGTTTGCACTGAGATCATGTTCACATTCAAAAAGCTTTCCTGATTAAAGCTAAACTGAAAGGGCAAATTATTATCTGTTTAATTAATAGTCTGTAGTTCAAAATATTGTAATTCAGGATGAGATCTCCAAGGAGACTCATCTGTGAGCTGGGTTCCCAGGCCACCCAGTGAAAATATTAATGCCAGTTACTGTGAGTCTAAAGTTCACGGCCTTTGGAAAGCTCCATTGGGTTTGTGTTAGTATTAAAGCTTTTGAAGTAAAAGCATCCAATGCCTGGGTATTTTCAAGACAGTGTAAGAGCATAGAAGACATTCTGATGGTGGGTATATTGTGGAATTATTGGTAATCGTGGGGGTTTGATTCTGAAACAGCAGAATTTGTCTGTGTGGTCATGAGGATTGTCCTGTTCAGGGCCAGGAGTTTGACTCGGTGATACTTGTGGATCCCTTCCAACTCAGAATATTTTGTGATTTTGTGATTCTGTGATTTATTAGACAAGCAACTATTGCTGTGTTCCTGATTTCTTTTCAGTATTTACTCCACAGAAATATTCAGGGGCCCAATCAACATAAAGGAAAGAGAAGACAAATAACTGTCTTCCAAATGGCTATTTTAATACAAAAATTATCACCTGTTTTCAGTGGCCAAGAGGACCAAGAAATTTTAAGATTGGAGTGAATGGTAGGAAAGGCTTCCTGTGCAGAAAGAAGAAGCAGCTGAGTGGATAAGATTGCATTGCCCAAGTGGGGTGCACAGCCTTCATGGTGATGGTATCTTGTGCTATGGAAGGGGAACAAAAGCTAGAACGGGTGAGGTGAACATTCGTTAAGGTGTTTGCTCTTGCCTCACAGTCCTACTGAAATAATCACAGTATTCTGGTAAGGACTTGGAAAACATCTCATTTCAGGCAGCTGTCACAGCAAAATATTTATGAAAAAGTAATGTATGTACTGCTGCAGTCTCTTTTCAGTTGAAGGAACACTGATTCTGAATGTATTTAATTTGAAATTAGAAGCCTTCTGAATATTGGGATAATGATAGTTCTAGGGGTATATTAATGAATCTGTGCGAAAGAAGTCAGGGCTGAAAAATGGCTAATCAAAGCACAAGCTATTTTAAATGGATTCCAATTTTATCTCATGACCTTCATGGAAAAATATGCAATATCTGTATCAGTAAATACTCTGGGTTTTTTTGCTGGCTTGATGCTTCTAAAAATATTTTCTTCTTTACACTCAGAAAATAGGGAATACATAGCACTTTGGACTAAATAGGGGTCAAAATACTTTTCTTATCATTACATGTATTTGCAGAGCTCTGCCAGTGGTTGAAAACAGCCAATTATTTTCAAGAAAGGTAGACTTGGAGTAGCTTTAAAAATCATAGAATTGTTTCGGTTTGAAGGGACCTTTAAAGATCAGCTAGTTCTAAGCCCCTTCCATGGGCAAGGACACCTTCCACTGGACCACGTTGAGCAAAACCCTGTCCAACTTGTTAATGTATTTTTCAGAGGTATTAAAAATAGGAGGGGGAAAATCCCTACATAATATCTGTTTGGATAATTTCTGAATCCAAATAAACATTTAAATGTATAAGTAATTTAGTTTTATTGTAGATATTTATGAAGCCTGGACTCACCATCATCTCCGAATTAGTGGGATAGTGTATAATGCCCCTTGTGGCTCTTAGAGTTGTCTGGGGATGGAATAGCAGCACTGTGCTTACGAGGGAAGCTGCTATTTTTAACTCCAATATAGGATACAATGGTTGTACAATGAAACTAATAATGGTCTAACAGCTTTTGCATTCTTCTGTTGTATTCTCCTTTGTTGCTATTAGTCACAAAAATGCTATGACTGATGAATTAAATCCTAACTATGGCCCTTCATTAATCCAAAGAGAAGTAGTGGTCTTCTGGGGCCAGGGAGAACCTTTACCTGTATTGAAAACCATAGCTGGAGACTGTGAAATTGGATTATACTCACAGTTAAATGTTTTGGTGTCTTTATGGGATGCAATAGAGGAAGTTGAAACAGATCACTTTCACATACAGATGTTGGCAATATTGCTGCCTCCTCACAGATTCACAAAAACTTTACCCCATGCAGAGTTTTGCATTCTGCTGTAACACTTCATGTCAGATGAAATGATAGAGCTTCTGTATAGAACTTCCTAGTTCATGGGCATTTGTTCTGTTTGTTCTGTGTATCACCGAATTCTGTCAATACAAAAGGAAATGAAAGTACTCAGCACCTTACAGAAATTCTTAGTCCCTGATGGAACTTGGTTGGTTTTTTGGTTTTCAGCTTTGGCTTTGGCTGGTTTGTTTGTTTTGCTCTGTTGTTTTGTTTTGTTTTAATGCAGGAATCCCTTGGTATTTTTAGTTCTTCTTTGAGTTTTGAAAGTGGGCATGCTCTTGCTCCATTAAAGTCCTGATACTATTGGCAATCCATGAACAGGCCCAGAGTCAGTCATGATCAGAAGAGCAGTCAGGCAGTCCTTGGCTGCTGTAACAAGGGAAGGAGGGGATACAAGATCACATTATCCCAATTTGTTTTCTTTTCTGTCCCAGGAAGTCAACTAACATCTACAAAGGGAAAAAAATAAATCTGTTGCATTAAATTGCCTTGTATATATTATCCTCCATTCTGTTATATGGGAATGTGGTTATCTTTTAATAAACTTTGTTAGGAAACACTTCTCAAAAGGATTTTGATCTGAGATGCTGTTTTGATAAAAACTGGAACATTTTCTCAACCTGTTTGTTTAAAAAATAATTCTTAGTGATTTTTTATGAAATCCAGAACGAAATTCTTGTTTAACAGCAAGAAAAACCAGAAACCAGAGTGATCCAGATTCCTTTGTAGATCTGTGTTCAACACTCTGCATTAAGGTAGACACAGAAATGGTTTATATATGTTTTCCTAGTCAAAGATAAAACTGAGCAGAGTATAGGCATGAATCTGGTTCTCCCTTACACTGTAGAATACATCTTTCTCAATTTTTTTCCCCATTGTAGTTCTCTTGCTTCATATAGATAATTGCTCATGATGCTGGGTAAAAGCAGGCTGATTCTAGGAATGGTCGGAAGATCCTATGTGCTTATTTTTGGCTCACTGAAATGTTAATTCAGTAGTATGACAACAAATGGTTCCAACTGTGACTAGAAGAGGTTTATTTGCTATCAAGTCAAGCTCCAGGGAGATCCCTCGCCTTCATTATCCTGAGTGCATTCTTCCTTTTCCTGCCTCACTTTGTCCATCTTTTATTTAGCAAATTTTCATTGTATGTAGGTATGTGTGGAATAAATATAATTTCTGAAGCCTTGTATTTTTATGTACTTTTTTTTTACCACCTAGTTTTAGATTTTAAGATGGCAATGAAAATATGTATGTGTTCTTGCATATTTTGCAGAATCACAATAAAAATAGTACTAAGCTTATTTCAGAGTTCATTCCTTTAATATCTAAACTGGTTTTTTGTAAGGATCACTTCCAAGACACTTATATTTTATAATTAATTCTAATACAGAACTTTTATAACACCTGCTGTCTCTAAGGTCTTTATCTAATTCACAGAAAATAACAATTTTAGCTTTATCCCTCTGTGGTAAGTAATAACAAATATTTTATTGTATAGCTTATTTTTTTTTTCCACTGGAAGGCTGAGAGAAAAGTGTTTCTCCTTCTCAAGTCTTCACTGTCTTTGATTTCACAGTGCTTTGGTTCAAATGATTTGTTTCTTCCAGGCAATACACAGCAGGGCCTTGGACTTTTGGGTCATAAGGTGGAATAAAATTCAAGATCTTTTTAACTAAAAACCATAGGCACTTATCACTTGAAATCAAATAGAATTTCCATTAATATGTAATAAAAATTGCCTTTTAGACTGAGTAATGGAGGGTAGCATGGCTGAAGCAAACACTGAAATGTTATTAACATGGGATTCAAAATGTGCAGTAGCCTGTTCTCCTGGATGAAACAGAATAAATAGCAACTGGTAGCAGATCTGTATACAGGGACTTCTTTAAGAGCCAAGGAGGGCAGAGTTTTTACCTTGCCTTGTTAGCTCACACCCTCACTTTCCTAGGTCTTGACTTACCTACAGAGGGATTGCTGCTGCTCTGGGAAGGAAAGTAATGCTTGTTCATATCGTGTTGCTGCTTGCAGTCATCCATCTCCAAGCATCCCCAGCCAAGGTCCCTGAGCATCCCACAGCATCCACCTCCTTGAAGCAAATCTTTAGGGCCTTCCCTGACTTCCAGGGTCTCTCCTCCAGTCAAGATCTTAATCTGCTTTCCAGGCTGGAAATAGAAGGGGTAAAGGGTGGAGGTGGAACTACATGATCTTTAGGGTCCCTTCCAGTCCAAAACATTCTATGAGTCTATGATTCTTCTTTCTGAGACCATTTCCTCTGTTCAGCAAAACTTTCTGGCAGCAGCTGCTTTATCCAGAACCCAAAACCTCAGTTTCCCAGTCTAAATACTCTCCATGCAGAAGCACGAGGCATGAGCAGCCTCCTAATTGGTGACTATCTCATGTCTCCTTATTAATAGAAGGATTCAGGACAAGCTAGTCCTGTGTAGCCTGGGTGTTACTGACATTTCCTCCCAGCCTGTACCTGTTGCAGCTAGCAAGAGTAGGCTTCTGATTGAGGACTCAAAAGTCCAGTTTTGGACATTCATACCCCACAAACTGCCATGCACCCATTTACTAGCTGCCTGTTAGCGTTCACAGGTCAAAATATTTTTTCACCTACAACACCTATTTACCTTGCGTAAACCAGGGAAAGTCTAAGGATTACAGGCCTTAGGATCCTGGTTTCCAATTTCACCGTAACTGTTCTAGCTATAATATTCATAAACCGAATTGAATTTATATCTGCAGAGACTGTTAGCACCAGCATTTCATATCTGCAAACAATTGGTTGTCTCTTTCTTTTTTGTTCTTGTCTTAGCCCTTTATAGATTATGACAGAATTTGAGTTTCTCATATCCTCCTGGGCCTGTTCCCAAATCAGCCTTCACATCCAATGTTCTCTCTGCTCTGCATACGCTGTTTTAATCTCAGCATTTAGTTATGTTAAGCTACCTTTTCTGGCCTGAGAAATGATTCATATTCTTGGGTGCATTTTAATTGCACCACACAAGGATGGGATCATGTGATTCCCATTAACATTTATAGGAGTCATATAATTAAATCCAAGTGCAACACAATGGAAAAAATGTACCCTTCTATCTTACTTCCTTTGTTGGACAGTTGTATGCCATGTGGTTGGATTAGTCACAATGTGTTAAAAGAAATGCAGAAATACCACTTTCTTCTTTCTTCCTCTCTTTCTCTGCTACTAGAAATTGCCCCATTTTAACAGAAGAAATTCCTCCTTGTCAGTACTGAATATGCCAGAGTCAGGATGTGAGTTATGAGTATAGAAGGCTGTTTCTTGCAGTTACCTGATGCTGTCGTACTTCCAAGACTTGTGTAATGTGGATGTTATTCCAGCAGCTGCCATGTAGCTCCACAGATAATGGATTAAGTTTAATTTAGTGGCCCTACATAATGGAAGGAGGTCAAGGTTTTCACTTTATTTTGGTTCTTGGTTGGAAGCCACCCAGGTTGACAGTAGCCAGAATCATCACTAATTTGCAATTGCTTATGAAACAAACCCAATATTCTTAATAGAGTTCCAAGTGAACAGGTGTCCATGTGGCAATTAGCAGTGAAGGAATTATTCTGGCTTTTGCAAAGAAGCCAGAGGTTAAAAAGATCCTTGGCACTAAGCAGACCTCTGACTTGAGGTCATGATTGCTCATGGTAAATGGTGAAAGCAAAATGCTGGCATTGTAAAGAAGGTGTTAGTGTCATTGTGTAGGCAACCCCGATATTATGGCTAAATTAGATTCTTTTGCTGGTGCAATTATAGGCTTTCAGAGACTGTCACTTTATTATTTGTGAATTGCAAAAGGAATGGGTAAATAGCATTTATTCCTTCTCATTATAAAAGTCAAACTGGTCTCACTGTGATTTCTCCACTTCTTATTAGCTAAATGCACACTGTACTGTGCCAAAAGGAACAGTTTTGTCTACTGCATAAAGAATATTCCTACTTCTCATCTACATAAACTATAACCTGCCTTCTGATTCATATATGCAATGGCTTAGCAGTCATCTGCTATTAAATGCTGAGTTATTTGATTGCCATTTCTGCAGTCTTTTGCTGACTCCAGTGATGCTTCAGCTCTTTGCTTCCTGGTCAAAATGAAGACCTGAATCAGGAGTGGCAGCAGCCAGTTAAATACCATGACTACATTTTTAAATTAGAGAGTCATCACTAAGAACAAGTTTTCACATGTTCCTAAGTCAAAACAAGTGTCAGGGAATTTGGATGCATCTTTCATTTCCTCCTGATTTCTCAGATCTTTTAATATCTTTTCATAGATATATGTCTATAGAGATCTATTTGGTTTAATAACTTTTATCTCACTGTTGACTACAGTGGTTGTTGTATAAGCTAGGATCTACATAAAAAATATCTGCATATTTGAAATAAAGGTGGATCTCTTAAGACTTAATTTGAAAAGAGCATCTACAATTCATTTGCTGAAGCAGAACCAACATGAGTCAAAGGGGATCTTGGTCTCTTGAAAATGCAGTTCATAATTTTTAAAGGTTGTACGGATTTGTCTTTCCTTTACCAATTAAGACTGGAAGTTTGGCTTATGTAAACCGCATACAGAATGCATACCTTGATATGAGAGTGGAAAAATCCATATGGACAAAATGTTCTAAACCTATTACTTTTTTTATGAATTTGACTTACCATTTTAAAGCAATGCAGTGTAAAAATTAGGCTATAGCTGAAGAAAGCTTTCCTAGAGCGATAAAAACAAAATGTAAATTCCTGAGTGAATACTTAAACCTGAAAAGGCTATTAGCAAGCACATCTGCTCACTGATTCCACCTAGATTAATGTAAAATTTGACATAAATAAATTTTATCATTTAAGTTAATTAATGGGATCTCTTTCAAATCCCAACAGAAATATTTATTATCCTGATAAAATGTCCTGTTTTCCCTGTGTCTTGCTATAGCCACCATTAGTCCTTGTAATGAACAGGTGTGTATTAAAAGTCCTTCAAGTACAGAGGAACTTCATTATTTGTTTTTTATTTCTGTTGATTTTCTGTGTTAAATAATAATAAATTTTTATGCCTGAGATTTTTGTATTTTAGAAACTGCCACTGAACATTATTTTCTCAAAATTTTGACCAACTTGTAGGACTCATACTTCAAATACGGTTATAAAAATATACTAGTTCTTCGATATAGGGCTAGTACATATTACAGCAGTTACTGGTATTTCACACATGAAGCAAGTCTTGCACTGTGGCACTCTGATGACACTTTTACAATTATTTGGTCACTATTTTGGTCTGTAATTCAGAAAGCCATGTAAACATTTATCCATCTGAATTCAACTCTGAATGAGCCTTTACCAGTTCAACAGTGGTCAGTGCATTTTACTGAGTGCTGCATTTAATTGTACATACAAATCTTAAATGTTGGTCTTAAATTTTGATGGATAGGAAGTAAATAATACTTTCAGTCTTTTTCTTGTGAATCAATCTCCCCTTATATGAATTGTACATATTGTGTAGCCTTTCTTAATGAGTATTGTCTTATCTATGATTTCAACTTGAGCTTTTACTGAAAGTAGAAACATCTGTCAAGCCTGCTTTCAGAAGCCTCCAAACTTAATTTACAAGCCAGTTAATGATTTCAGTGCATTTAATAATCCAGTTGGTCACAGAAGAATGAATGTACTAATGACTCGGCATTTTATTTGAAACTTTCTCTTTAGCCAGTCTTCATCTTCTGCTTTCAATAAATTGTAGTTTATTAAGCTAGGGTTTAGTGAGTTAATGGTTGTTAATATGAAAGCAATATTTTCTTTTATTTTGCAAGTATTGCTGTAAAATATTTCAATGATATTTCTGGCTGGAGGAGACTTTTTCTGTAAAAAGCAGTGAATATTCAGCCTTTTGGATTTCCTTTCCAGCATGCTGGAAACTAATACTCTGCTCTTTGTCTAAGACCAAAATATGCGTGCTATTAACTTAATAAGATAAAAAAAAATCCTGTACTTATGTCTTCCATTAACACCTTTACTGAACACAGGTCAGTGATGGTTATTTTCCTGCTAGACGAGGGAGATTCTTTTTTGATAATATTTTCACAGTTAAGTAGTTATCTTTTTTCCATGTAATAAGGCATGCATAGTATCACTTGGGTTTCTGGAGTATGACTGCTGATGAGAATCTGTTCCAATCTGTGTTGTGAGGAGTTGGAAATTGCCAGTCCAAACTGAGGGTGAGTGCTGTGAACACATGGACTTGTTAGAGCACACTACAAAATAGTTAGGTTTTCGGTGATTCATTTCAGTTTGAGGATGTCTTCTACAATAATGCTGCCTTTGTTTTTTCCTTGAGAAAAGTTGAAAGAATGAGCATGAGTACAGAATATGGTAAAGACTAGTTAGTAGGCTTGCTACTTGCGAGGCTGCCAGGACTCATCTGCTTATGTTACTGAAATAAATTTGTTACTACAGTTTGTGCTAGCATCAAAGTACTGATTAAACTACCAGGGAGTGTATTGCATTCTGTTTTAGATAAAGTAGCATAAACAGCTTTGTTAAGTACAGATGCACATAGCTGCTCTGCACTGCGGTGTTGAGGTGCTTAAGCTAAATTAACTAGCAATTAACTATCAATTTAACAAACTACAAAAAACCCCAAAAGCCTCAAAGCAACAAATCCCTAAATAAATACAGAAGCAAAATACAAAGAGCCCACACATGCATAACACAGACAATTTACTCCTCTTTTTGTGCAGTCTGCTTCAGAGCATGGTGCATTTGGCCCTGCTGTGCCCTGAGCCATCACCCCTAGTTAGCTTGGTACCCAAGCCACTTCACTGCACATCTAGCTTGGGCCTCTTAAGACTGTCCCGCAGACTGCACTGTGAACTTCAATAAAACAGGGATGATGTGGGCACCAGAAAACACTAAATTTGACTTTCCAAACACGGACTAACTTTCAAATGAACTTTTGTCCTGTTAACTTTCACGTAACTAATTTGGAGACACTTAGTATATAACTCAATGCAGTCTTTCCTGAAGGAAATAAAAAGTTATGAAACGTGTATCTGACAAAACAAGTGACTATTACAAGAACTGAGATGTCCAATTTGTTGTATGGCATTGTATTAGTTGTTTAGCTCAAAAAGGAAGTGGAAAAGGGAATAGTGTGTGCACCAGAAAGAAAGGTACTTTATCTAACACTCTGATGATATACAATAGTTATCTGCTGAGCCCCCAAAGTACCAGTTAGCTTCTCTCAACTTGGCCAAAGTGAGGAACATCTAAATGAGCCTGGCAAATGCAGTTCATTCAGATTCCATTCTAGATATCTAGCAATGCTCTAGAAATGCTCAAATTTATTGTTTTTATAAGAAAGAGAAATTGTTTGCTTTGTCTGACAGAGATTTAGGATTGCACCAGATCATACTTGTTCACCACTGGGCATTGTGCCTGACTTCTTACAACAAAACACCCCTCCAGTCCCCAGCATGCAAAAATTCTCCTACAGTAGCCCCTTCCTTATGTCCCAGACCCTGAGTTTACTCATTTCTTTCACATGGCATATGGTAGTTGGATTCCTGATATAAATGTTCATTCAGCTGCTGCAAAACCAGTCATGGTAACTACCTTATGATCTGTTCTGAACTCCTTTCAGAAGAGAAGGTCTGGATCCTGGATGAGGGAACCTGAAAATAAACATTTTGTTGGAGCATGGTCAGGAGGAGGGATGGGCTGCTGCTTTGAAAGCTTATTGTAAGAGCAAACAGTAGAATACTTCAGGTTAATCTATTTCAGGTTTTGACTCATGACACATGCTAGAACAGAATGAAGTAAAATTGAGCTGTGGCTCTTTCATGGAGATAAAAGCAACTATGCCCTCAAAATGGGTTTTATTTATCTTTTACTGCTAGATAACCACTTCAGCTCTCAGAGCTGATGAAGATAGTAGATAAGAAGCAGCTGGGGTTAACATAGTTTCAAGGAAACCTCAAGATAGATGTTCTCTTTGTATTTACCTACACTAAATTTGGCAATTATAAAACATTATCATATACAACATTGGTTTCAGTTAAACTGTTCAAGAAACATGGACCAGTTTCCTAATGTAATGTCTCTCTCCTAAAAGTGACAGATACCTCTGCAAAAACTCACCTCTGCAGTCCTAAAAATAGAGGTGATCTGGGGCTTTGTATGACTGCCTCCTAACTCCAATGTTGTCTTCTGCCAGTGAAGCAGGATAGCCATATCTTTCGTGACTCTTATTAGCACAAATGAAGTTAACTGGGAGGTTTGATCTCTGTGAAGCAGTGTGTGCATATTTAGTAACACAAATGATTTAGAGCTATTGTTAAATCCTCTGAAGCATGCAAATTTTTGTTAAGCTTGATTAGTATTTGTTAGTTGCATATGTTCAAAATCTTTTCATTTTAGGCCGTCTGTTGTTCAGTAAGGAATTAATTTCCAATTTAATCTTTCTATCTACAGTGTGTCCTTTACAGGTACAGTCCTACAATAAGTATTGGTGCTTGTTAGAGATAGCAAATTGTACTATGCATATTAAAATACGGCTCATTTTCAAGATTATGTGACACAAAACTAATGGACTACAACACAAAGTAGCTCTGTGCCATCTACACACATATTTTAAGTAGTGTTCCCATGCTTTCACAAATTACATCTGGAGGACTTAATTGTCATTTAAGAACTCTCAGTGTCTGTGGGCAGCAATTTCTATCTCTTAGCACAAAGCGTTTCTTAAAGCTCCAGATCTGTGAGCTGTACAGCTTAGAAAACCTCTGCTTTGAATTTTAGCCCTTACAATTGCAGACAATCTCTCCAAAAACAATATTTTAATTGTTAGAAGAAAACTGAAAATTGAAAACATTTATTTAAATTTCATCCACTGTTACCAAGCTTCTGAAGTTAGCCACGTATGTTAGCAAAATTAGTTGGTAATTTTAAGAACTCAAACCCTGATGAATAGGGTGCTTTCCATTTCTTTCTCCCTGTGTAGAATCTAGGTCTGTACATTGCTGGAGAATGTATTTAACTTGATATTCAGTCCTTGGTATCCTATCCACCCATTTACAGCAATTACCATTTGCTAAGTAGCTAACTGCGATAAGCAGCTTTGGAAAGAACTTTCTTACCACAAAGTATGAAGGGATAAAGTCAAGTCTTTCTTTTACAATTAACCCATTAATTGATAGCAAGGCTTTGTATCAGTTCATGCTATGCAATAGGATTATCATTCCTCTGATCAACATTGAGAGCAGATCTAGGCTTTTTGGCTATAGGCTTAATAAAAACGATGGAGAATTAATTGTGGGAAACAATTCTGCCGTTTGCATTTTTGTTGTGCTTAATAACATTGGATAAACTTTTCTTTTAAATTGTTAAACCAATACATTTTTTAATGTTTTTTTTACAGAAACTTTCTTATTCAGTCCACAATTGCAAAATTGTTCAACTGAAAGGTTAGAACAACAATGGCCAGATTTGCATGATCTTATAAATGTCAGAGGTAGGTCCAGTCTGGGTTGCTATTTGAAGTTATTTTGTATGGGATTTTTTTGGTGTTAAATATCTGCATTTTCCACACACGAGGGGTCTTGGGTTGATTGGTTTCCTTGGTAACTGCTCTTTGCTCTGATTGCATAAGCACACTGGAGTGGTGCAGAACAGATTACTTCAGAAACACACTGGAATTAGGCTGATGTAATGAGATGTTGTCTGAGCTGTTACTGAGTTCTTAATTCCATTATCCTTTATGTTATTCCCATTAATACTGCATTGTAGTGAAATAAAAAGTAGCTTACTTAAGATTAGTCAAATTTCCTTTAACAAGTTAGCTGTTGGCTTTTGAAAGAAAATTTTTAAATGAAGGAAGTTAACCTCACAAAACTCTGAATAAATGTACTGTCATGACTGCTGCAGAAGAACACTTAATTCTTGGCAAATTAGCTTGCAAGATAAAAATATTTATACAGCTTAAATTTATGTTGATGGATTGTCTCAGTCATTCTATCTTCTTAGTCCACAGAAGAGCTCCCTTGGGTAGTTTTAGCAAATACTCTATGTCAGTGTCTGATAGTCTTCAGAACATGCGTATTTTAACAGAAATTGCATTATTTTGGAGATTATTATTAAATCTAAAATAGTAGAGAGTTATTTCAATCAAGTGAAATATAAACACAGCAATGGAACTTTTGAAATGGGCAAATTTAAAACTAAAACACAATAACTGCAAAAATTAGAAGAAATTGAGTGGGCATGTTGTCAACTGCCACATGCTAGGTTGCTGCACTGGAGATTTTTAAGTTTTCTGGAGTCCTCTGAAGCTTGTCAAACACAGTCCCCAGCGTCACCCCTATGCTGAAATAAAAGCATCTGTGATCAGTCCTAGGATCTCTGGCTGTGTAAATCTGTAAGGATGTGCTTGCAGTAGCTGGCATGTCACCCTGGAGTGAAACTGTCTGATGTCCTCATGTCCACACTGCCAGAATTTTCCTTGTTTCTCTTTGGACTAGCTCATGAAAAATTCAAGTGGGTTAGGTGCACTCTGCATCATGGTTTTGGGGTTTCTTATGTTTGAAAATGTGCTTTCATGCTGTTGTGGTGCCCTGAAATCTCTTTATGACCAACGGATAAAGGGCCTTCTTAAAGTAAATGAGAACAGCTGGGAGGTTTGCTTTGGAAACATGCCTCTGACTGAAGCCAAAACCCAAAAGGAAGGACACCCTGAACATCCCCCAGTGCCCCAGGAATGTGATCACTTTTATGTTTCTAGCTCAGTCGGCCAAATGACATCTGAAAGCTGAATTGACCAGGAAGAAAACATTTGATCAGGGAGAAACAGAATCCTCTCTAACTTATAAAAGGAGTGTATACATTTGAACAAAGCAGCAGATCCTTACATATTTTCCGTTAACTTATTTCCTTCACCTTTTTTTGAGTGTAATTCGTATTAATGAGAGTCATGGATGGGATCTGTGACTGCTCCCCTTACTATTCTCTTTTGAGTAAAAGGACACTTTCTTATTCCTCTGTGTAGCCATTTTACCTCATCCATGGTCTAATAATTACAGTAGAAGCTAGTGTAAAGGCAGCAGAGCTGTCGTCTTTTCTTTTTCCTGTGACATTGAGAATGTCAGCTCCTTTCAAGTTGTTCACACTTTGAGGCCTCTGAAACCCAGCAATACATCTGGTTTTTGTTTTGCTTTTGAGGAAATTCCACTCCTTCTAGCCTGCTTCTTTCAAAGAAGCTCTCCAAGGGGGTTTTTCTGAAGTATCTCATTGTTATGAGGTTCTTCCACTTAAATAGGTCTTTCTGGCAAGGGACCTTCCCTTATTCCTGGCTAGAGAGACATGACACGATCTTGGTCGGTTCTGTCTACCCAGACGTATTCAGTAAAACAGCAATTTCTTTAGCGCAGACAGGATCTGTAAGCAATACAAAGGCAGCCATACCATCCCTGTCATCTACATGATCTTGAAAATCACTCAGGTTAAATACTGAAATTTCTACTTAGAGTCAAATTCACAGGTTCTGATATAATACTATTAATAAATAGGATAATTACAGCATATGTAATAGCATGTGCTAGAACCTTCTCTCAGCATGACTTTATTTGTATTCAGTTGTATTTATTTGTATTTGTATTTATTTATATTTATTTGTATTTGCAACTTTATATATTTCTCCCAAACCATTTCCTTGTTGCAGTTGTTCTTCTCTGGTTGAGTTTTGTGATCCAGATTGTGGAATAGCCCATAAACAGCCATACTGGCACAAGTCAGGTGATGACAAACTGTGCCACAGGGGCAGGAAAGGAGCTGCCACAGAGAAAACCCCTTAAACTTCTTTCATGGCAAGAAAGGTGGAAGTGCTTGTGTTGAAAAGGAATGCTGACTTGTGAGAGCACTATGTAGAAGCAAGGCAAGAGACTGAACTGACTCTAGCTGTCTACTTATATATAAAAAATATTGGAATTCCATTTTGTGATTCGTGCTCAGTTTGTGTGGTATCCAATGAATTCGTGTTTGAGAGGAGCTTTCTCTTTGGGAGAATACAAACTTCAGACTGCTAAGACATTACTCAAATCTGAGTTAATAGACTAATCATAGAATGCTCTGGGTTGGAAGGGACCTTAAAGATCATTTAGTTAAAACCCTGCTGCCATGGGCAGGGACACCTTTCACTAGATTGCTCAGAACTCCTTCCAGTCTGGCCTTGAACACTTCCAGGGGTGGGGCATCCACAATTCCTCTGGGCAACCTGTGCCAGTGCCTCACCACCCTTACAGTAAAGATTTTTTTCCTGACATCTAATCTAAACCTTCTCTCTTTTAGTTTGAATCCACTCCCTCTTGGTGCTCCCCTTCTACCTCAATACACACTTAATTTTGTTGGCCTTATTGAGCAGATACACTTCATACAGGGACTGTCTTGTGAGAGCCCTGGTTTTGGTTGGTATTTCTTGGTGAAGATGTGATACAAATAAATAGTGACTTTGTACCAGACATGAGTATGGGTTGGAAAAGCTGACCTTGGAAAGCATTCACAAATTATAAACTGTATTCAGAATTCACAAATGTCCAGATTATAAATATTATTCCAATTTAATATTGGTTATTATTTGTTACTGTTTAAGGTGATGCAACATCTGACGGGAAAAAAACCCCAATTTGTAAGTAGTCACAGCTCAGTCAGAAAAATGATCATCTTAACATTTGGTGAATATCAATTTTGTTGGAAAAATCAAATGGCAGTTACAACTTTTTACAGCTAATCCTTTCTATGCTACCCATTCTCACATGAGGCTGGTACTTCCACTTAGACCAACACAAATCCAAAGCAGCAACAAGTCAGGGGACTTAGATCTGCTTGCAACTTGTGAGAGAGAGGATTTAGCATATCTCTGCCAGGAGAGGATTGGGAGTCTTAAGCTGCCTGGAAGCCATCCGCTGTGCAGTTGTGCTGCTGAAAGGCAGATGGCCTGTACAACATGCCATAACTCTGCCTTTTCTTCCCATCAAGTGCAGGAGAGACACAGGCCTTGAAGCTGCAGGGCTGCAGTGCAGTCATTTTCTATACTGCCCGGGCAGAACAGGCAGGTGAAATGTGTTCTTCTATATTCTTCCTCTTCTTTCTTGGTTATCAAGTTTTACACCTAATTTCCCAGCATGTGGGGTAAGACCTTATCTCTTTCTATCCCTAATGGTGTTTAAGTATCTTGAGAGACATTGTCTGTAATATTCCTGATTATTTTTCTTTTCTAAAAATTTTGCAAAAATTAATATTAACAATAAGAAGTGTGATCAAGGTTGATGGCATGTGAAAGGTCAGTTAGGTAGGGAAAATATGAGTAACCCACAGGAGGAAAGGGGTTAGTTTCTGCAGCAGTGAACACTGCAAGTTCACTGTGCCTTTCCTTCCTTGTGAGTAAAACACATTGCATAAAATACAGCCTCTTTGCAGGCAATACCAAGGTTTCTCTGAAGGATTCTGAAAGGATTAAATAGCCTATTCAGACATCTTGATGTCAGAAAAAAATATAAAGGCATAAAAAATATAGAAGTAAATTGCACATTTTTGCTGTTAGACATACTTAAAAATGGGAGAAAGTTATGTCTGTAACAGTGAAATGTACCTGAAAAATTATTTGTCAAGTCCTTTCTAAAACCAGCAAGGTTGGCTATAAGGACTGTATTATTTGGCACAAAATGCTGAAAAAAAAATCTGTTATTTAAGAATCTGAAATTTGCCTTTTCACAATGTTGCTAAATGAAAAATTGCATCAATATTATCACATTACTTGATACAGCATGTGACTAAGAACAACGATGTTTGACTAAATACTATTGTAGCTTGATAGAGAAATAGAATACTGACTTTACTTCATATATACCTTATGTGTCCATTAAGAGTTCAACAGGAATAGATTTTAATAAATCAGAAGGACACCTTTGTGTTTAAATGTCTGTCAATACTAAAAATTGATTGTTGAAATTAAACAGAACCGCATTATAGCTGCTGTCACTCAGTGACTTCCAAATCATAATTGGTCATTCCATAATTAAAAGTTTGAAGTATGTGCAGGCTACTAAATACAGTTGTGTAGACTAACCCCTTCAAGGAAATTTCTTGTTGGAGGACTCCCTAAAATACAGATTCTTCATCAAACTTTGCCATTCGTTTTTTATCTCTACTAGCATAAACAAGCTCTGATGATAAGACAAGGGAAGTTTAATTATTCTGTTAATGTATGTATTGCACATTATCGATATACATGTGTTATTATGGTGGGTGTACCTTGGTGCTAGGTGCCCACCAAGCTTCTCTCTCACTCCTTTTCCTCCTCCTCAATGCAACAGAGGGAGAAAATAAGATCAAAAACTCACAGCTTGAGATAAAAGCAATTTAGTGAAGGTTTAATCTCTGGTTTCCATCAGCAGGTGATTCCACCCAATACCTGGGGAAGTAAGGTCTCAATACATGTAGCAACTGCTTCAAAAGACCTTAATAATGAATGCCCCTTCTCTTCCTCCATTTTCTTAGTTCTTATTGCTGAACATTGTCATATGGTTTGGATCCCTTGGTCACTATGGGTCAATTGTCCTGGCTGTGTCCCCTCTCAACCTCTTTTGCACCCCCAGCCTTCTGGAGGAGGGAAGCAGAATGTTGGAGAGACAGCACTGATGCTGTGCCAGCACTGCTCAGCAGTACCAAAACACAGGTGTGTTATCAGCAATTTTCAGCTACCAGTGCAAAGCAAAGCACCACAAGGACTCGTGGGGAAGGTTGACTCCATTCTAGGCACACCCAGTACGGTTACACTAAGCTGGGCTCCAGTTTGCTTGCTTTAGCCAGGCAGGCTCTGCAGTGTTAATAAGATTAAAAATGATTATGTGGTTGAAGAAATGAGCAGTATAAAGAAATACAGATTGGGATAAATTCCCATATCTGCTCCTATAAAATCTTCATATATTTCCTCTGCTCTTATTACTAATATAGGGAAAATATCCTCTTTCCTGTGCTTTAATTAGCAGATTGAATGACAGACTGAGTGGCACAGGAGCTGACTTTTGGTTTCTTGCTACACACAAAGCACTAGGGTGATGCTCCTCACTTAGGGCAACTCTGTGCTACTGTAGCAAAGCTAAGTCTTCACTAATGTAATTAATTATATAAAAATAATAATTTACAATTCTGAATAAAGTGGTTGAATAAAACATTGATTAAGGATGTGGAATTTTCACAGGTTTAATCTACTGGTTGACTTTTTCTTGCCCTTGTGCCTCATCCCATTCGCTGTCCCTCAGCTTCCTTGGCTGAACCATATGGGTTTCTTGAAATTTAACTTAATTTTACATAAATAAATACAGACCACTGGCAAATCCAGCTTCACAACTGCAGGAAATTTTACAAGCTACTTTTTCCTTTAATATTTACATTCAGACTTGCATTCAGTATCAAGACAATTCTCATAACCACAAAAAGATAGAATTTGGTTTCTAGAAAATAGCATATATATTGTTATTCAAAGTTTGCTACATATGTTGATTTCTGCAACTGCTTTTAAAAGGCTTTTTAGAATCTTTTATTTCAAAGTCCTAAATACCTCTAAGTTAAGACACAACAAACTTTGTTATACCTGCCTATTGTCAGTAGGGCTTTTTAAAGACTTTCATCCACTAAAAGAAAAGAAACAGTCCTTTTTCTTTCCATTAAATATGGAATAATAGTTATTGTGGTCTCAGGTTAATTTCATTATTTTGTGGGGCTTTTGACCTCAGAACAGAAAATGAGAGTATTCTAAAATACAAGGAGGAAAAGAAAGCCACTTCTACATTATTTTTCCCATTGACTTTAACAAATTCTCTACTGCTTTTAAAGAAAATTGTTTGAAAGGAGTGGCAGAAATTTTAAAAAATCAGATTTCAAAGATAGTACAGTCATAGAACCACATGAAACATTTCAGTGTTGACAGTAATCAGAAAGAATCTTCTTTAATGCTGATTTCAAAGTTATCAGAAAAAATGCTTTTCTTTGAGGGAAGAATATAATTTGATAAAATATGCTCATAATATGATTTTTTTCCCATTAATATTGTTAAAAGCTGGTTATTACAACTGAAAATCAGCATCTCTGTTCTCTCTGAATTGACAGAGAAGGGTAAGGACAGCTGAGGCTGCTGACCACACAGGGATGCAATTGTGGCTCCTAAACTTTTGCAACTTAGAGTGAAAGCATAGGTTGTAGGGAGTATCAGAGAAGTGTTCCCACCCAAAGAATCATTTGTCCCTCATTAGACCAATAATTCAGGTATATTTCCAAAATGAAAAAAATGTCATTTTTAGATCTATGAGAGTTTTTAAAAATAAAGACCATGTACAGTTTAGTGTTTTTACACTTTGTGTCATCTTAGTCATTCATGACCATGGGTTCAAATCAATAATTTTGGCTTGGACAGAATACACTAAAAAAGGCCCTATATCCAGACGCAAGGAAAACTTTTGAGGAAAGAAGATACTCAGGCCCTAGGTTCATACACAGAATATTCAATTGGTCAGATATGCAGTAGTTTTCTGCTCCTGGTCATAAAGATTGCTGTATAATTTTTGCAAGTCAATCATCAATCAGCTGCTGGTTTTCATATCTGGGACAGCCAAAAATGGTGGAGAAAACACCATATTTTTGTGGCTTTACCATTTTTTTTAAAGTATTGTACTATATTGACAGAAGTGTTTACTTTTCTAATGAATGACAGCAAACCTCCAGGTAGCTGCTCCTTGAGATCTTCCATGGCACTACTGTGGGTTCACAGTGCTACAGAAGCATCATAGGCAGCCCATGTTCAGAGGAATTTGTGAGGTCCTGCTCTTAGTTATGTGGTGCATGGTTATACAATGCTGTAATGGTGATTAGGTGACTGCTGAGGCAGGACTTTTGTGGTTATTAGAGGACATTATAACAGCAAGTTGCTATTGTTCAAAGCCATGTTTACAAGTTTGAATTGTTTTGGTCCTGAATGGCAACTGTGTCTGTTTTTTTGGTATTGATCATAGTAAAGAAGCTGCCAGGAGGGTAAACAGGTGTTTATTGTGGTGATTCTGTGAGATTACAAACTTGTTATGGTGCAATTAAAGATATGATAATTTATTATTACTATATCAGATACAGCTTCACACTCTACAATGCCCCCATCTGAACCATGGATAAGTATTGTTCGTGCTTCTCTGAGGTGTATCATAATACTTTTCTTTTGTTCTTTATATTGGAATTGTGCATAAAGGAGAAAAACTTCATTTTTTTTATAAAATATGGTATGATTTTTAAATGTGTTTTTTAAAGCAAATGGACTTTGGAAAAATAACTAGAGATGTTTGAAAAAGTTATGTCGAACTTGCACTTTATTCTTTGTTTTGAAATGCCCTTAAAACTTTTTTTTAAATCAAATTCTCAGAATGTTTTTTTTTTTTTTTTTACTTCAAGAGCTGGATTTGGGTAAGGAGTAGGTTTCAGCAAAAAAAAAGGGCAGAGAGAATATAAGTAAAAATATAAAGGAAGCATTTCTATACTGTCTGCAGTTCCACTTCTGTACTCTGTATGTTGTCTTAAGGAACTTTTCCTAGTTGAACTTTATTTTATTCTTAAATAGCTATTGACTTCCTTAAATGAAGTGGACATGAAAATTTTGCTCGTTAGGTCTAGCACCATTTCTTCTTAAATTTGCACACTAAATAATGCCATAGAAAACATGTCAACATTTTCTAGTTAGCAGCAAATGATGATCAATGGTTCTATGATAATTAGTATGGCTGACAGTCAATCAAAGTGATGAAAATAAAAAGCTCTGATCAAAAGACCTTTTCTTCTGTGCATTATAAATTAGCATAAACATTACTATCCCTTCATAATGCCAGTAAATCAGAAAGCATTGCTTTGGCATGAAAAGAATTCTTATATGGTTAAAGGACAATGAATTTCATCCACTGCAACATTAATCTTTTTTTTCTGATTTCTTCAATTTAGATAATTAAAAAATAAATAGTACCTGTTCTTGCAATGGGGCAGTTTGCATTGCTTGCTTTTAATGTCTGTGAAAGCATGTAAATTGGTTGAACAATAGTTTATAAACAAATCAAAGTAATTGAGGTCTTAGGAACCAAATTACTATGCCAAGAGAGAAAATAGGTTAACTTAAAAATGCTTGCTTCTTGCTTCTATTCCCTGATCTCTGGAAAGCAGTGGGAATGGAGCTTTGACAGACTCCATGGAGAACACGTTTTTACCTTGTAACCATCTCTGTTTTCAGCATAGCACCCGTGACTTTGATTTATTTAACTTCACTGCCATTAGTGGGATGACTCATGATATTTGTAAGTATTCACATGATTGAGCCCTGCTGTCTAACCATAGTTTGATTCTGTATAATGATAATAAAGAAAAGTACTGAAGACAAAACCTTGTTATAAGATCCACCTTGGTAAGGATTTGACTTTTAAGTCTGCCAGGATGGTTCTTTTATGAACAGTCCTCATTGATGACATTTATGTCTCTAAGGATTAGAGTTAAGAGCCTAAGAGCTAAGAACACAAGGCATGGTGAAAGATTTGTTTTTCTTGACTTCTGTTAATATTCAGTGCATTCCAGCCCATAAATAAGGTACTGCAATACACAAACATACAGACATTTAAAGAATAACCCACTTTTGAATACTGAAGTATTTGTTTCCCTTCCATTACAATCCTTACCTTTATTGTATTAGATGTTCATCACATGAGCTACCAAACACACAAATAAGGTCACGTCTCTCTCTTCCAGCTCTGGTATCTGTTACATGTTGTGGATTTTTGTTTTTTAATAAAATACTTGTGCTCCACTGTTGGTGTTTGGCACTTGAAGACTGACTTTAGCAGCAGTGAAGTCCTGTTCTAAAATGAGAGGTGTCAGTTATGAGTGAAGTTAAGTAAGAAAACAGGGCTGTGTCCTGGGAAATTGCCATTCATTAACTACTTATTTGCTGTGTTTTCACATTAGGGATGGAGCTACACAAGCAACAACAGTATTTGAAAAATGTAATTTTTTTTTTAAAATTTTTTTTAGTTCAGAAATAACGCAGTCAGGTATGATCAGGTTTTCATTTAATCTCTGTTTCTTTTTGCTTATGATAAGTTTATTGTAAATGATTTTTTCTTGCTTGGAAACTGGTGTATAACTGAGTAGATAATGAGCAGGTAAGCTACAAAAATACAAGAAGCAAGTTTCTCTTCGTGAATATACTCTATGCTTTGAAATTTTCTTTATGTCAATTAATGTATGGGGAGTGCAGAGTCTATGAGCTCTGTAGTTCTAAATGTCATTGTAGTCAGATTGCTTCATGCCTGAAAATTGTGAAAGTGGTTTACAAAGCAGAGCAGAAATCATTTCATCCTCTGAACATGATTTCAGAAGTGTAATTTACCAGCAATTAAAACACCCCAAAATGTAAACTGAATTACTCTTCTCTTGGGATTCCTAACACCGTTTAATTTGTGTTTGTTTTATCCTTTGGCATTTTATCTTCTAATAAGCCTTTGAGGCAGAATGGAGTATTAGATTTCTATTTAAAGGAAAGGACAAACAGATGCAGAGTAAATACACTCTAATGGCCAAAATTATTCAAGATTTTTGGCTTCAGCAGTATGCAAATAAACATCTGTATTTACTGTGTTGGAAAGGTTTGTTTGTTTTACAAAAGCATTTGCTAGAGATTTATTTACAGGTAATATTTATTTACTATCTCTTCTCAATTTGAGTAGATACAAATTTCCTTAGGCTATTTATTTGTGGAACACCAGCTGTGTCACTGTACTTCTGAGTCATCCTTCAGTATTTCTGTATTCTAATATTTTGAATATTCCTTTAATGGAGAAGCTGACATTAAACTGAAAGCCTTCTAGTTGTTCAGCTCCCCCATGTGTGACCCTCAGAGTTTATTGACTTGGTCATTTGGTGGTGAAAAGTAAATAATCAAAATACTACCAAAACCACCACTAAAAAACAGATGAAAACAAAATTGTCTTTCTAAGATTCTCTTGCCTTATTGTAAATTAACACATCTCTTAACTGGATTTCCATTATTCTATCCCAATTCCTAATTTAAGGGTTAGAGAAAAAATGCTTTCAGAAATGCTATTTTTGTTTTGCATGCCTTTTTTTTCACCAAGACATTTCAGTGTATCTAGAAATACCCTAGAGGAGCACAGTCTCAGCTTGAAAGTGTTATTAGTTTAAAAGGGTTTGCACTTTGTTGTACATTTTTTTACACTTTTGTTGTCTTCAGGTCTGCTTTTTATAAATTAAATTCACAGAGATGATTCTGTCTTCTCTTACAACCTGTCCTCTCTTTAGAGACAGATTCTGAAGGGAAGATTTGGAAGACTGAAACAAACTCATTAAAGCCCCCAGTCTGCAAATATTTACTTGGTACCCAAGTTTACTTGCTCTGTTTTTTCCGAATAGTAGGGTGAAGCATTTCCATAAATGTTCAGTTGGGGTTTCCAACCTGAACTCTCTTCAACACACTCCATGCTGCTGGATTCTGAGTTAGGGCTTGCTACATTAATTCTAGCTGGTAATCTAGATATGGAGAATTTCTTGGCCCCAAATATATGTTCTGTGAAGGAGGATGGTGGTGGGTTGGTGCTTTGCAAACATATGTGCTTTAGAATGATGGTGTGAAGCTCACAGGCTATAAATTCTTTCTGCTTTTGTGACATAGACCATAAGAACCTTCCAGTATGGTTCCTGCACAGCCACATAATATCCAGAGCTGTACAGGCCAGACGGCGTGCGTCTCCTATCCAGACTGAGGGAGTGAAGCTTCTACCTCACCCACATTCAGAGTTGCCCTGGGTGTGTGAATGGGAGTAGACTTGCAGTGATGTACTGTCTAAATCTGAGTTTGAGTCTGAGCTCTTGCTTGGATTGTGTTCAAAATACAGCCAGAATTAATTTTCTGTGCCTTTGAGGAAATTTGCATAATATGGTGGCTATTTAATGTCTCATTCATTATGCTTATCATGGAAAGGGCTCATAAGGACACTTAGGACCTGGAATGAGAAAAAAAAATCTGCCCACACAGAACAGCAGTTGGGATTTGGGTGCATTTCCTGAAGTGACTACAGGATTTCCCTGATACCGCTTTATCTATTTTTCTCAAAAGAGGAACAAAACTAATTCCTGAGACCTTTGTGTCCTAAGGGATGTGTCACAAATAGAGAAAAATATTCTTCATAGCCATTACCTTCTCATAGTTATTTCTTGCCAGACCCTCAAGGATAAGCTGTCAGTGCCCATATACAACAGATTATATAAGATCATCATTTTCCACTCCATATAAGATGTTAGTGTGAAAGCTATATTCTGATATTAAATAAAAATACTTTGTACTATATTAAGTCTTTCATCCAAAGATGTAAAAGTGCTCTCCAGTATTATTATTATTATTATTATTCATGTTGAACAGAATATTAAAACGAGCCATGCAAGGGTGAGGTGGTTGCTCAAGGTTACAGGGAGTCAGCAGTTGTTATCCCAGTCTGAGACATCTCCTGAAGAATAAGCAAAAAATGGGTGTTTTGGTCATGCAGTTTAATGCAGGAAAAGCCTCCTCCTTGTGCAGCATTAACACAGCAGCAGGCTTCAGGGGGAGCCTACATGTCTGTAGTAGGGATCAGATTGGAAGACAGAGCTTTAATAAGCAGCTGTGGTGTAAATCCAGTACACATGTTCAAATCTAGTTGTTGGACAGAAGTGTAGTCAGGTTTTGCAGAATAAAAAGTAATAGAAGACGCAGACCCAGGCAAAACTTTTTCGGTGGTCATTTGCCAAAATTTTCAGACTGGGGCTAGCTAAAACTCTAGCTAACATATTTTGTGCAATTTGTAGTAAATCCTTTTATTTTTGAGTGGTACTACTCTCCTCCCTTCAAACACATATCTGAGGTTTATACTGAGGTTTTCTCCACTCACCCAATATTTTAGATTGCCAAATAGAAAAACCTATTGTTTTTAGTATAGTAGCTAAGAAAAAAAAAAAAAAAGACAAGAAAAATTTTACTTGGAAATGTCAAAAAATATTTGTAGTACATTTTGGACATATAACTAGTAGATGGACTGTACATGATGTAAATAGCTTTATAATATTTAGAGGTATGCTTTGAGCCCTCATCTTTGCAGCATTGGTAATCTGGTGGAATAGTATCTCTGAGGAAAAGATACTGAATTCTCATGGGCACTGGATATCTGTTTGGAAGATTATAATTGCCAAGAGCTTTCTACACTCTTTTTCTTCTCAGTGTATTTTCTGTTCCCATTTCCACTTATTGCACGAAACTGAGAGGAGCTGACTCCAAAACCTTGTTCCCTTGCTGGCAAGGTGGCTTGTGTAGCCCAGGAAATTGCCACAGCCATTGTCAGCAATGATGGGTGGCAGAGCCCATCCCTGTGACCCCCCCCTTCCCCGGGATTTTGGGGAGGGAGGGCATCAAGGAGACTGGCTCAGTTTGGCAAGGTCATGCTTCTGTGTGTGTGTGCCCCCTCTCTGCAGGCTGGCACTGTGCTCAGAAGGGAGCCATCCTGCTCTTCCCACATGTAGTTACGTCTCTGTCCATTAGCTGACTTACCTGAATGGCTGTCTCAGTAACTTACAGTGACTTTCTGGGTTTGAGAAATGTATGCCAAATAGCATGCTAATCTACTGTATTAATGTGATAAATTAGGCTTTCAGTCTCACTGTACAGGCTGGAAAAAGACCTTTCTCATGCACTCAGTGCATTCCTCTATACCTAGCCTTTCAAAGAACCTCCATTTACCATATTTCCATAATTGTGAGGTTTTTAGAGTAGTGGAATGTTTAGACCTCTCCAAAACTTTTTCACCAGCCATGACATGTCCTAAATTTCAAAATAGTCTATCAATTTTATTATGAGGTAGTAATCTTAGTACCATTAATAGCTACAAAACACATAGAGGTACTTCTGGAGAAGCAAACAAATTAAAAAAACCAAAACTTCTTTTTTATGTTAGAGAGTGGCTCCTGACAGCCACATGGGTCTGTTTTCTACTAATAACAAATACTAATGGTTGCCAGCAGAAGGACTTGAATGCTTGTTATTGCTTTAGAAATTAAATTGCAGCATTTAGACACTATTGAGATAATTTAAAATTGGTTGAGCTAGTGCTTCACTTAAATCAGGTAACATACAGTTACATTCCTGCCATGGAATCCAACTATCCTCCTCCTTAAAATGCTCGTCTTGACTCGTCTGACCTTTTGGAGGATTGTCTGTTCACCCATCTGCAACTTCTGCTTTTCATAGTACTAAATTGGTGTCAAATAAATAATAATTTTACCAAAGAATCTGATTAGTATGGAAATAAATATCTGCAGTATGTCTGCAGAATAGTTATATGTAGGACAGAGAGTGACAAATTTTTATAATCAAGTGATGATATTGCTTGGTAGTAATCCTTGTGTTAGCTTAAGTTACTTTTTTAATACTCTCACTACCATTGCAGTCTTCATCAATATCCTTTTCCTGGCAAGCAATACAGAAAGTAATCACAAATCCCAACAAACTGCAGGAGCCTAGCAAAACCTGTGCCTCCTATTACCCTGGTCATTTGATTCCTGTTATTAGCCCTCATGGTCTAGCACATGCTGACACGCTCATGTTAGGCTTCATAGACTTGAGGACATTGCTTTATTTTCTTTCCATTTTCCATTTATGACTTTTTTTTCTTTTTTTCAGTTTATGACCTCATCAGGCCAGGAATTATCACATGGCATACGTAAAGAACAGCTCAAGTACTAGAAGAAGCACAGCTGTGTGAGTTAGGATGTCATAGTGTGCTAATGCAATTAGCATTCATAGACTCAGACCAGCTTTAGATAGTTTAGCTTTGTTTTGCTATCTGTGGGTAGTGCTGCTTTGCTTTGCTTTGCCTTGCCTTTCCAGCGTTCACCTGAATAGCGTAGAATAGTCTCTGTATCAGATATGTTCATGATGCACAATAAAAATTTGACTTAGTATACATTGAGCAGGTATGTTTAGTAGGGTTTTTTTAAAAGACTGTGGTTCAGTGCAAGATGGAGGCAAAATTACTTTTTAAAGTCAGAGAACTTCTTCCAAAAAGCAATAATAGCTAAATTATTTTATGTAACCTATGATGCAATCTTTTGCCAAAGACCTTGCCACGTAGAAGCCCAGTCCTGCAAACTGCACTGGGAAAGATACTTAATCGTGGTCATACATGTTAGGGATGGACTGTACACAGATAACACTGTAAATGATGGTATATTAAATATCATGCATTTCATTTCTACATTTTCTTACCAGAAAGAAAGGACAATGATTTATTGCCTATTGATATAATGAGGTTGTACAAGCCAAAAGTTATTACTATACACTCCAGTGCATTAGCTGTACAAAGGAATAAAGCACAAGGCATTTGTCAGTTAGACTATTCCTGGCATTACAGCTTTGAATGCCTCGAACATTTATCTAGAAGAAGTTACCTAAGTGTGCTCCAAGAATCTAATCCCTGAAGGTGAGGTGAAAAGAGCTTTCTGTTAGACGTCATTCAGCCAGAGCTGCAGAATGAAGGGTGACAGCATCATGTGAGAGCCATTCACCCGAACTGTCATTTTACATTTCCAGGAGAAAAAAGATTTAAACAACCACTTTATACATGTGATTGTTTCCTTATCTTTTTTCTCTTCTCTCTTGACCCTTCTGGAATATATTTTCTCCGCTGTTTCTTTGGGGCAAAGCCTTAGCACCCTGTAGGTTTTCTGCCAGACACCGGTTTGCACTCATGACCCAGCTGAGTGAACTGTGAATGTGTAACTAGATAAATGTCTGAATCCTCACTAAATAACAGATGTTCTCCAATGCCAGTTACTGAAACAGAATTACTGCAGGTTTGTGCTGAAATTTGTGTTGGAAGAAAATTGATCTGAAAATTGCCCGTGCCAATAGCTCACCTATTAGAATAAAACAAATTGTATTAAATCTGTTGGCATGTGACTTACATCCCAGTCCTCTCTCTCTGGCCTGCAGAAAGAAATTCAATTCAGATTGCAGAGAGGATGCAATTTCAAAAATCTTCTGGAGTTACAGTTTTGCTTATTTCTTGCCACAAAACAGTGTGGCTGGTGATGATACCAATGCCTCTCTTTTGGCATTTAATAGTTCATTATTTGGAAGAGCACTACATGCTTCTTTTGAGAGCATGGGTCCAGAAAAAGTAGTTCTTACCCCTTTCCAACCTGTGCTGCCCCCTCCATCATGCACAGCTCACCATATCTGTTTCATTAGTGAGGTAGACATTCTAGATGTACCCTCTCTGGTAGTATTAAGTTGCAGTGTAAATTGTGATAGACCTGCTGTTAGCCCCTCCTCACCATGCAGATGTTCTGAGCACGTATAATGTGACATGGAGTTGATTTAGTGGATTTTTATCAAGAATGTTGAAAAATGTTTTTAGCACCCACTTCTCAAGTTGTGCGCAATAAAAAAACAAACAAACAAACAAAACAAACAAAAAAAACAGCAACAAAAAAAAGGAAATATACTTCCAAGCAACCTGTTTTACAAAGAAAAATAATGATAGCATTCAGTCTGTGTAATAGTTTGTAAAAGGAAAGCTGCAGATTACATTTTAGTCACTGGGAGGTTCTACATTAACTGCTTTGACCAAACTAGGAAATTCTGAGTAAAGTCTGAAAATCTATTCCAAGAGTCAGACCTTATCCCTGATTATTTACAGAGAGCAAAACTGCTTTCTGACTTTAGATACACCATGGTAGAGGACAGACTTGGAGCTGTACAGTGAAAGAATGAGAAATGTTGGATGCAAATCACTGCCAGGCATAAGGAAAAATTCTTTGCCTTAAAGGCAGTCAAACAGGAAGACAGGTTACACAGAGAACTTGTGGAATCTCAATTCTTGCAGACATTATGAATGTGACTGGAAAAGACCCTGAGCAACCTGATATAACTCCAAAGTTGGCCCCATGTAGAACCAGATGACCTTCATGACTATCATTAATTTGTAGTTCCATGATTTTGATTTTTCTTCTTAAATGGAATTCTGAATTTTGGCAAATATCTCTGTTTATCTCTCGTTCAACATCAAACACCTCATGTATGTAGAAAAGTGCACCTTGCTGTGCTTGTGCATGGTTCATGTGTGCAAGATCACTTAATGGAGAAGGGTCATAATATCAGGTTGTAGCAGAGGAAGATTTGGATTCTGCTGGGGTTTCTTCGAGCACAGAGCTGCCAGTTCACACTCGGCTGCACTTCAGCATGGCAGGTCCCATCTGCCAGGAATATGAACCTATGAGTTATGGAGCATGAAATTCTCTGAAGAGTTGTGTCTGGCATATAGGATCCTTAGATGAGCTTGGGGAGAATTAGGTGTTAGCACTATGCAGTAAGCTCAAGCCAGGGAGCCATACTCAGCATGCCAGACTGAGGCACACGCTCCTCTTGATGACTGGTGCCATAGAGGGAGACTCAAGAAGTAGAAGTGAGTCTCCTGCTGAATGCAGGTTGCACAAGCCACCTTTGCTCTGGCTGTGTTTCACATGGAAATGTGTTACTCTGTTGATCCGGAATATTTCGCTGAGTTCATTCTGGAGCAGCTCCACAGTCTCTGTCAATGAAGAGTGACATTCTGTAAACTGCTTACGTCCAGTTACCCTGATTAAGACATTTAGAAGAGTTCTGTAGGTACAGATGTGGCAAAGTTAGTAAAAAAGCTCAGCTTCTGTTAGGCATGGGAGAAATGGCAATTCTTTTTTCTGCTAGTCTCATTGTAGCTAATTCTCATTTTATCTTCACCTAGTCCTCTCCGAAAAGTGAGTTCCAAATATTCTTATGTCTCATGAGCAATATGGGAAGTGGAGAGGTTCCACATAGGTATAATTCATTTATTTTCTCCTATGCCTCCCACTGCCTTTGGAATTCATTAGGGCTATCAATTGCACATCCTCTTGCAAGTGTACTCTTGGTTTTTTGAAGTTGAAAATAGTGGCGCACTAGTCTTAGAATGTATTTGTAGTAAATTGAGATACTAAATATGTCAGTGCATTGTATTTTCAGTGTTTTGTTCAGAAATATATTCAATGGTTCAATACATCTGAACCTGTAAAAAATATGTATATATAAAATAGCCTTTAGATTAGATAAACACTTTCAAAATAAACATTTTTGGAAAAGGTTTTCTTATCTTCTTATCTTTCTTATCTTTATTCTGAAGAAATTTTTCTTTTAATTTGGATGTCAGACTGCTGTTTCATTATAAATCTAAAACACATATGAGAATCATATTGGTTGTTATTTTTAGGTAAAACAATAGATTTTTTTCATGGAATTCTTTGGTCTACATTTGATTATAAACCCCTTGGGTAGGAACTGTCTTCAGTAATGTCACAAAAAAGCTCTAATGGGACTTTAGGTGTGCTGTTTGCAGTAGGAACAGGATTAAATAATGCCTGTATTGTTTAAACAAGGCTTGGAGTGGTGATGGTGGCTTTTTTGTTGTTTTGCATCAGTCTACTGTATGCGTGTATTCAGAACTAAATTGAAGAACCTTTTAATAAAGGTCATTATTTTGGAAACCTCTTACCCTTTTGGTGGTGCTGATAGTGACGATGCCTGCTGCAGGTAGAAAGCGTGAATAACTCGGAGCCTTTAGCAGCAGTCTCGTGTCCTGAATAAAGCAACTTTGGCTTCATCCAGTCTTCGAACAGAGGCGAGCCGGGCATCAGAACTGCCACAGAGTCTAGGCTTAGTTCACGCACAGTGGTTTAATTAAAGCAGGGAAGTAAAGAAACGAGAAAGGGTTCTTATTGGCTTATTGCCAGCAGAGTTTTATTACTGGGTCATGGTGTGCGGTAAAAGACAGCCAAAATGGAGGTCAGGGCGTGTTATAGTACAGAGGCTAGGGAAGGGCAGCCGGGAGAGAGCCAGTCACTGCGGAGGATTACAATGATTGACAGGGCCCCCGACCAGTCAGTCGGCTGTCCGCACCGGCACAGGAACCAATGAGCTGTCCCTCTGGGTGGGGACAGCCCCTGCCACCGTAGCCGGAGAGCCCCGCTGACGACCCGGGGCTGCGCCACCCCAGCTGCATCACGCAAGGGGAGGAAGGGCCCGGCCTCCACGGCTCTCGGCACGGTGGGGCCGGGCCCGGTCATAAGGCACGCCCAGAGGCACCACAACAGATGCCTTGCAGTATAACAAGAACATTGGTCTGTCTTCTGTCACAGGCAAAGTTATTTAATGAAGTTGTGAATGTCAAAATCTTGCTGAAAAATGATCACGATGAACACAGCTTGCTTTTCAAATTCCAGACTTTATTTACAGGGCTAACAATAATAGCTGCCTTTCTGACTGTGATATTCTTCATCTGTGATCACTGAGAAGCGAAAAACATGGACAAGAGGCATCTTTAGAAATATTATAGGATTCAAAGTATCAGACACATGCTAGAGTTCATTCTGTAACTCTTTACAACTCTGTAAATCAGGCGATGAAATACTGTATGTTTTCAATACGGTGCTGCATGACTTGCACAGTAACAAATTCTTTTTATATTATTATTTTTGCTCAGTTTTGAATCTGTTTGTAATTCCCACCATTGCCCAAGGAAAGCAGGCCTCTTCTAAGAGACAACTGCATGTTTTTAGGCAGAAATTTGACAGGTCATTGATCCTTCAGGAAGTCTAAGAAGATTTCTGATAACAGTGAATGAAAATAGACTTATTTCAATATTGAAGTTAAAGACCTTGGTCTTTGGATAATATCTTTACTACTGCACTCCCTTGATCACTTCTCTTTCTTTTTCCCCTTTGTGTATCTTGCCAGAGAAACCAAAGAAATCAGTTTATCCTGTGCTTCACTGTCTCTAAGAGTGAAGAGTTAACTAAATACCAGTATTGAAAAGTGCTTTGAGATTTACCAGTAAAAGACTATAGAGCAAGGTAATGTTTATTAACAAATAACAACAGTCAAGAATAGGGATGTTGGTGTAACAGCTGAGTAAGCAAAGTAATCTATAATTTTACATGTATTTGGTATGGCAATTCCAGAAGGCAAACTGCCTCAAGAAATCTGTGGTAGACTCTTATTACTTGCATTTTTGGTCTTATTGGATCCTAAACTTTTCAGATTCACACGTGTGCAAAGATGCTTGCACTGGTGGGAAACTGTATCCTGTTTCATTAAGGCACAGACATCATTCCCCTTTCCTTCTCAGCGTTATCCCATGTGGTCTGTATACCTCTGTCTTTGAAGAAGGCTAAAATACCCAATGGTTTAAACAGAGGTAGTTTTGCTACCTTTATTTACAGTGACATAAAAGTCTTAAAATCAATATTGCCTCTGTAATAACTGATTCTTCTTAAAAGTATGCTTCATCTGTTTGTGAAAAAATGAAGTGTGGTCTATATAATCATGCAAAGAGAGTCTGAGTCTTGAAGCAGTTGTTTCTGCAGTAATCCTATAGAAAACAGGCTATATTAGGCCTTCACACTATTTCTGGTACTCTACCAAGTTCACTTAGGATTAGCTTATATATCCAGCTACAGCCCTATATTTTCATTTTACCTTGTGATGTTTGATTGTAGATGGTGTTTCCTTAAAAAGTGTATTGCCTCTATACCTCCTGATCTACAATAGCTGTTTGTTTGCTAATTCCTGGTTGTAACTCAGGAGGTGTGTTGACTGGGTTTTCAGGTAGTGTTCTTCAGATGGGAATTTAGAGCACTGCTGGGTTACTAGCAGTGGCCTTTGATTTTGGAATGCTTTCTCTTCTTATTTAATAGATCTTCAAGGTGTAGGTGATTTTCAAGATATACAGCCTCTTTGCTTTTTCATCTTGCTTTTGAGGAAGTTTTCAGGACAGTTTATAAAGAATAGGAAAACAGAAAATTATTATTGTGGGTAGAGCTTCTTCAAAATTATCTCATTTATGATGTTTATAATAATGCATTGTTCATGGTGGTGAAATTATGTGTCTCACATGTTAAAGTATGAATTCTTTGCTGCCTGTAGTCTAGCTACCACGCTTTATGATTCTTTAGTGTGCTTCTCTCACATACTGAAAACCTCTCCAGGAGGAGCCATCAAGCCAGCGGTGTCTGTCTCTCTCGAACAGTGAAGAAGAAAAGCACTTCATGTTTGTCATTCTAACATGGAATTTTTATGGTAGCATTTTGTCCTTAAAATAAAGCTTTAATTACATACTGGGCAGCAACTGTTTTTTTAGCAATATGGCTAAAGAATTAGAGGACAGAATTAATGTTACTTAAAAATCGGTATGAGCACCATAAGCTTGATACTACAGTCAAGTTAGTGGATTGCCCCTCATTCAGTTCTATGAGAAGAGTTATGGGGAAAGATATTTTATCAATGAAAATATGTTTGTCTGTAATTTTTTCATAGTTTCATGCTAGAAGATTTCACCAGTTAAGTTTTCAGAAATCAGTGTGTTTTTTTCAGAGAGGAAATTAGACCTTGAACATTTCAGTGGCCAACTAAAGAAGCTTCTATAGACTGTTACAAAAAGGCTGCTGTTTTTAAAAAAATAAACAAACCCAAACATTAGTTAATTAAACTTCACAAGATGATGCGTGTTCATCTGAGAATTTATTTTGGGAACTGTAGAATGCATTTCCATATTTGAAGGGAGCATTTTTCTGTGATATTCATAAGTTTCCTAATTTGCCCTTGACATCTCAGGTAGCACCTAACAGAACAGAACAAAAGGAATATTATTTGGCAATGCAACACCATGAGAATTTTCTGGCATTCAGTATTGTTTGACACTGTAAAACATTTTTGCTGTATATTCAGAGGAGGGTGATAACAGAATTTTGGAACCTCCTTTTCAACATATGGTACAGAATACAGATAAGCCTTCTCAGTTTACTGGAATATTGACTTGCCTTTTTCTAATTAATCTCTAGTCTATGAATGTATGAACTGAAGTTGAACTGCTTTTGATAGTGAACTGTCCAACGCTTGAGTGTCTGTTGAAAAATTCTTCATTTCTACTGGGTTCCTGTGAGACTTTTTGCCTGAAATCCCATATTTTGCCTTCAGTGTGATGCATATTTCTTTTGCATTGCTCTTTGTCAATGAGTATTCTGTTTCATCTGTTCATCCCAAGAGGTCAGTGCTCTTTCTAACTCTTTCTAAAATTTAGACCTAAATAATCCAAGTTTCTAAAACTCTTGCACTGAGGAATGAATCTCATGAAAGCATGATTCATTTAAAGGAGACACCTATCTAATGTTCTGTGTTTGTATTTTAAAAGTTACCTACTTAAGGAAGAGTGATGGAGGTAAATACTTTTAATGTCTATGATACTTTTATTGAAAGATTTCGGTCTGCAAGGGAAAAAGAAAAGTGTGGAATTTCAGGAAACCAGAATTCTTTCCTCATTGTTAATGGGAGAATGCCACTGTTATGGACCTTGCTACTTGCTCAACTTTTGTTGTCATCAGACAGCATTGGCTGATTTTAGGACAATAGTGAGTTTTGGTAGGAAAATGTTATAGACTGAGTCATTTGTTGGTTCTTAAATGCATCTCAGAGATAAACTACTTCCTGTGAATCCCTGTGAAACATTCTTGTGAGGGCATTAGCTAATTTAGTGTTAAATTAAATGGTAATCTTCTAAATACTTCTCTTGAACGATTGATTCAATAGCAGAATTTGTGATTCTGACATTCTTTCAAGTTGGTTCAAATTTTGCCATTCATATTGACAAGCTGTGTTAGCTCAAAAAGCCAACTCTGACTTCCTCTCCTTTCAGACAGTATTTCAGAGAGCATTGTTTGATTTTGAGTCAAGAAGCAGTGGTGTCCCTCAGACAACATTTGAAAAATACCAAGGCACAATAGAAGGATGTGCAATGAACCTTCCCTGAAATTGCCATCTTTCAGGTGAGGTGACAAAACCATTGAGACTTCAGTTGAAAAAATCCTGAGACATCTATCACATTGAATAAATGTACCATTTTGTTGTTTTTCAGTCTGCATTGGTTATTTTCTGCTTGTCTAATTTTTTGGGGTTTTTTTGGTTGGTTGGTTGTTTTTTTTTGGTTTTTTGTTTGTTTTTTGTTTGTGTACTAGCTGGGGTATTCTTTCCTCAATTAATAGGTGTTAATAGGTGCTAGTGGATCATCCCATTATACTGAATGATCTATCTCTGTATCAGTTGGCAAAATAGACTGTGAGGGAAGCATCATCTAACTCATTCTTGTGGTCAATAGAGCATTCTACTGACTGTATGCTACAAGCTGTGCTTCTTTGTAAAGCATGTGTTGCCTGGTTAAAGGAAGATTCTCCTTGGATTCTGCTTGGGTTTTGCAAAGCAGAAAAGTGTTTAGGGAGGGATGAATTTGTATGATTAACTGTATTCCACCGTGTGTCCTTCTACCTGAGGTGTTTTTATAGGCAGCTTATTAATGAATCATATTTTTAGAAGGATAATTTTTAGAAGTAGTACATGCAAATTAGATTGTGTGTATTATACATTGGGACAGGAAGGGCCAGTTCCCCTTATGTGGCTGATGCTACTAAAGTAGCTGGACTCACAGCAGTGCCAAACTGACCCACCTCTTTCATTCCACTGGCAAATAAATATATGAGTCAGAACAGCCAGTAGATGTCAGTAAACACAAATCTGAATGAGAGAAGTTTGAAAACACTATGTCTTTTGGGGTGTTTGCCTATTCAGTATTGAAGAGTGATTTAGATGGAAGGTAAAAGACCATCAAGTGTCTCATAAAGGACTTGATTATTACATTTCCTGTGTATTGGAAGTGTTTATAAGACTTCCGTCTTCTTTTTTTTTACATTTTTTTTTTCAGGGAAGAGGGAAGAACATTCAGTTTGTGCCTGCAAATTCAATTTGGCAGTTGGGCAAGGTTACTTGTTGGACCCTTCCAACTCAGGATGCTCTATGATTCTATTATCTCAGTGCTTGACTTCAGTGACTGAGAATGGGGAAGAGAAACTGCAGCAGTAACTCCTAGGAGTTTACCCCTGCCCAAGTCTGTACTGCTTTGTTCAGCCCTTGCCTTCCCTCCACAAAAAGAAGACCACTGAGGGAATGAACCATTTTAACCTACATCATTTCAAGGCACTGATAGGAGTTATAGGAAGATTTGACTCTAATTGTATCCTTTCACACTGAGCACTGACAGAGTTTAAGATCAGTTTTAACACTGGCGCCGCTCAAAATTGTTGTGTTTAGAGACTCCAGCCTCTAAGGCTTTTCCAGTTGCAGTGAGTGAACATCATCATTTCTACTGCTAAGAGCATTTTAATGACTCTGATTATGACAAAAATACTTTTCAGAAGGTTTTAAAGAGCAGCTGAAGGATGCAGCATGGTAATGCATCTGTAGTACTTCTACCACACACTATTAATACACTGGGATAACTGTTGAATTAATTAATAATGGATTCAGGCCCTTCCCATGAGGAGAAAGGCTATGCACTCTTTTAAATGGACCCATCAGAGAAAATAATGGTGGTAACTCTATTTTATATAATACTTGTGTGTTTTGGGTAGTAACCATGCTGGGAGGAGTCTGTCCTGGAGGCCCTACCCTCTCTTCTGAGGAGTCAATCAGTGGTCTCAACCTCCGTAAGATAAAGATTGTTTTCAGCCTGTTTTAACTGGGTAGTTGCAGCACACTCTTAGCTTTGAAATGCCTCATGCTGAAAGAGGAAAATTGGATGTTTCCCATGTCTGAGTGTGATTCTAATCATGAAGATGTTACCTTACAGACTGGTCTCAGCTGAGTATAAAATATAACTGTGGTTTAAAATGTAATTTTAAATGTTCCCTCATTTGAAAAAGAAAAGGTTTCTTGGGTTGTTTTTTGGAAGCGAGTAGGTCTTCTTCAGCAGAAAGTGAAGCTTTGTGGGTTTTGGTGGCCTGAGATCACAGAATGACGGAACAAGTTGAGTTGGAAGGGACTCACAAGGATCAAATCCAACTCTCAACCCTTAACAGCAGAACTCCCCAAGAGTCACACTGTATGCCCAAGAGTATTGTTGGTGTAGCACTGAATCAGATGCTTTAGCTTAGGAGAGAAATAGGGCATCAGCTGCAACTCTTTACTAAGGGTTTCTGATGAGCAAGCTCTGGGCACTTCATTCTTTAAATGTGTTGGGTTTTTTAATTACTGTGCTGAGAAGTTTTGCTGTGTATTGTGAAACGTGAAACTTGTGTGCTTAATACACTTTTCTGAATGCTACATTTCCATGTTGGCTATTGAGTGGAGGGGCTACTGAGCAATGGTGTGTGACTGAAGCCTTTGAACAGTGGACTGGCTTCTATCAACTGTAGGTGGATTTCTCCTGTAATATTAATAGAAGTCATCCATCCATAAGTGTTAAATGGCAATGGGAAATGCAGAGAGAACTCTTTTTTTTCTTATTACTGTTGCTGTTTACAGCCTTTAAGAAGGTTATTTGAACTGTACTTTACACCTGCTTCAGTCACTTTGGGTAAAAGAAGAATGAACTAATTTTTTTATATGACTTTTGAAGGACTTAGCTAGTGAGGTATGCATCTTTTACCTCAGCACTCTATCTGAGCTCTTTTGGTCCTTTCTTTCACACCTGCAACTAAATTGAAGCAAGGCAGAAGTAATTTATTCAAAACAGTATGTTATTTAGCTGCTTGCTTAAGGGTCAAATGGTAAAAACAAATGGTAAAAAGCAAAAAAGCTTCAAGTCACACCTTTGCTTTCAGATAAATCTTAATCTTTTCACCCAAGCTTTGGGAAATGCTGTTCAGCTCAGCTGCTTTCAAGAACAATCCACAAACCACAGATATTGTGATTTTTTCTTTTCAGAACTCTCTCAGGCTTCTGGTGATAGTCCCATTCATCTTCATCACCAGTCTTTTGTTTTTCTCTGTCTTCCTCCAAAAGAGAGAAATGGGGAAAAAAAAAAAAAGTATTTGGTTGAATAGATATAGTCAAGCAGCAATATTCTCCAAGTACCATTGAATGAAAAGACTTCTCTGATTTTCTTCAGTTTCCTGATACCTTCATCTACATCAGTCTCCTGTGCTTTAAAACTATTGGACCACATAAACTGAGGTGCCTGTGATGTATTTTTTATGGATAATGTAAATATTTAAATTATGTAAGTATTGTTTTCCTTTCTCCTCACTGCAGTTTTTCTCCTCCCTGTATCTCTTACTTGTTGATTTGTTTTGATAGAATTCATGTGCACATTGCATATATTTCTTTTAACACGTGGTTTTAAAATTTAAACTATATAAGAAAACTTCTATTTTTGGTCCATCAAAATTTTTGATGAGATAATCCTGGCCTAAGATTTTCCCATGAGTCACAGCCATACTAGGATTGAAGCGTGTGTACGCTGACTTACTTCTATGTGAAAGCAAAGGCAATTCTTTTTTCTTTCAATTTTTTCTAGATTTTAGTTCACCTTAGAAGGAAAAAAAAGGTAATAAATTGTATCTTTTCCCCCTGATTTTGCAACAACCTGGTAAAAAAAAAAAAAGGCCAACAAGCCTGACAACAAATCTTGTAAGGATAAATCAAATACAAACTGCAAATTGAACTCATGTAAATGAACACGTGCCAGGTAGGATTGTGTTGGATCAACTACACTGCTCTGAGTGAGCTGAATGCAATGCAAATGTCTGTTCTGCTTCTGTATTACGTACTGCTAGTCAGATGGAAACCTGTCTTATTGGATGCCCTGCATTGTGCAGTTGGAATGGATGTACTGGAAACAAGGGTCATCCATTAGAGTTGCCGAAGAGAGTGAGGAGTAGATAACAGTCTCAAATGATTGAATGGTGTGTGATTATACGGCAGCGGAAAAACATCCACGAAGATTACATTCCAGTCCAGGCTGGTGTGAAATAATGTTGCAGCATACAGGAAAAATACAGTGTTCTGAACACAGTGAAGGTAATAAAGACTAAATTCACAACAATGCTTTATAATTATATACATAACTAAACCAGCAAACTAGCTCATTCTGTTTGGAAAAACATGTAGCTGAAGATTTGAAAGCGGCAAATCGAAGGTATGCCTATCAGTTTCTGAGTTTCTCTATAAATTACAGTCTTCTTATTTCTATTCTTTTTTTCTTTTTCCTAAAGTTGATATTCTAATGGCAGCACTGCAAATGGAAAAAAAATTATCTGCCTTTTGTTCAAGCATGAGGAAGCTCAAATCACTTCAGTATTTCAGCAAAATGCAACCTTTCTTCAAACACCTAGCATATCGTATACATTTTGCAACTGTTACAAAGAAGACAGCTTTAAGATGTATTTCTTACAAATCTACTGTTTTGACCATTATTCAGTTCAAAGAAGTATCTTCTCTTAGATTTAAACTGCTTGCATTTTTAGCGCTTGTGGCATAAGCTATTTTCCCATTGAGACAACAAGGTACACAAAAAAAGCAAGACATTCTTGCTGCTAACAGATCATTTAGTCCTCACGGCATATTTGCCCAAAGAGAAATAGAACCACACTTCAGAAGTAATCTGGATTTTTTAAATGAAGCGAGTCAATTTGTGAATAAAAGCTCCAGCCTTTTATTCAAGCACAGGAAGTCCTATTATGCTTTTATTCTCTGTGGGGAGCTCTGTTTATGTAGGTAAGACAGGAATGCAAGAAGTCAGCAGTGGAACATGACCCAACCAGCCTTCTTCATAAGCGGGACTGCAGCCGTGCTCTCTGCAGATGCAACTGGAGAATGTACCTCAAAGTTTTCAACAGAATCTGTGAAATGGTCTTGCCCTCTCCTATGAGGCAGAGGTTAGCTTAGACAGCATACAATGCATGACTAAAACTTGTTCAGGATTGAACAGAAGTATACTTAGGACAATTTTCTCTGAATCCTGCCATCTCTGCTGTAGGGTTTGAGTTATGCAGTTGGTAGTAATATGCATAATGACACAATGGAGACCTGCTCCAGAAAAAAGGTTCTTCCTGACAGAGGTGGTGATGCTCCACTACCTGCTGAACCCTCTGTACAAGACATCATATGATTTACCTTCAACAGCCCAAAATATGTCTGTATATAGTGCTCATTTATGGGCCTCTCTCTCCACTCTCAGCACCTGTCTTTCATGCACATGTCTTCCTGCCATGAATGCTTAGGATTAGGCCTAACCTCAGAAAACCTTCCAGGAATTTGCTTATATAATTTTATGTTTCTATCCAGGTGCTGTATAACAGCCTTTCAGAGTTCTATATTTACATGTTTGGGTCTTTAACGAGTCTAGGGAAAAAAAATAGCTGGAAGCGCAGCCATCTTAGTGGGTGAATACCCACAATCCAATTATTACTTATGTGCTTAATGTTGCATCAGACTTAGATAATTGAGTAAAACTCTCTCCCTGTCTTCCTCATTAACAACTGTCTTTATAGTGCTCTATTTTACATGTCCCTTCTTGTCCATAGTCTGTCTTGAACCAATAGAAGTCTTCCAGTTTGTCCTTAAAACTTTGTGTTTCCAAACACCTGATCTAACAATTTCTGTTGCTGTCTTCTGGACTCTCCCATCTTCCTGTCACTGCCTTACTGTGTTGAGCAGCAACAGACATGGTATTCCAGCTGTGCCAGCACTAATTGAGCATACCAGAAAGTTTACTTCTGGATTCATACGTGTGACATCATCATGATCTTAGTCCCTATTTGTCCATAATCTACTGTTATTCCTGATTCCACTGCTGCCTAGCAAGCTGTCACTCATTTATTGATATACTTCATATTTTTTTGCCCAAGCATGCTCCTGTATCTTGGATTCTGCAGAATTCAATTCTAGCCATTCCTTGAAATTCCCAGTGTCACTGAGTTTTGATTCTTCCTCTGGAATATCTGCAATTCTTGCACTTTTGGTTCCATCATCCATGGAAAAAGATTGATATGGGTTTCAGGTCAAACCACACAGACTCTTTGTGGGTAACTGTTTCATTTTGACCAAACCCTATTTTAAGAGGTCTTTGGGACAGCTTTGTTCAAGCAGAAAATTGCCCCATTAGGAGGGTTTAAGCTAGACCATGTTTTCTAAGTCTATGGGAGTGTCATAGCACTTTCTTCATATTAGGAGTTGCTTTACATAAAGTTAACCTTAATGACCTACTTAAGAGTGGAATTTATGTTTAGTAGATAGAGAATTCAGTTGTATTTTGGGGAGCTAGCAAAAAATGCTTGGAATACTGCAGTACTAAGCCACAAATTGAATGTTCTATTTAAATCTTCCTGCAACGAATCTTTTGTAACCCAGAACCAGGACATGCATATTCCAAATCTTGTCAGAGTCTGATTCACTCAGAAATTTCAAAAGTTTTTGGTTTTTGTGGTTTTTTGGGTTTTTTTTTTTAAATCGAGAGAGACTTCAGTCATTTTAAATTTATTTTCTTCTGTGAGTATTTCAGATACTCACTGAAACAAGTGCTGGGTTTTTACTGTGGTGCAGGCTATACAGAAATAGAAAAAAATACTGGATGCTGAATTCTATAAATCTATTTTCTTGAATTTATGGGAAATAGTGAAACTTCTGGGAAGCCAATGTTTTCATTAAAAAATTAACTAAAAACATTTTAAGTATATCTGAAATATATATGTGAATATCTTGGCTTGTTTTGTTTTCACAAGGCAAGCGTAATTAATTCCAGCACAGCATTTTCAGTAAGTCCTTCACACAGTGAGATCTGTGAGGTGCAACAGAAGAGTTTAGATGTAATTTATAAGTAAATCCAGCATACAGCTGACAAAACCACCAGGTAGACGAGAAAATTGGCTGGAATTCCTGGATTCAGATCTCTGGATGAGGTAATGCTTTTTGGTTTGACAGTCTATGCTGCAGAAGTAACAATTTTTGCTTTCAGTGTATGCAGAGCTTTAGCTTCAATGTTTGCAGAATATTCTTTCCCTTGTCTCTTACAACTCTTCTTTTTTTTTTTTTTTAATTTTGGTCAGGTCCTTCTTCAGTCAATTTTACTGGAACTTGAAATGCAAATGTTTTGAGATTTTTGAGAAATATTTCCAATCAAAGGGCATGAAAATACATTCAGAAAGTTCATTCATGGTTACATGCATCATTCATGGTTTTTATTCACATATAATCTACTATTTGTTTTGAAAGCTTGCTCCCAAAATATTCCATTGTGTAGAAAACGCCCCAGAGCACATTTCTTTTACAAGTAATACAGTCTTTTATAGGTCACTTCTAATTTAGACACTTCACTGAACACAGCTGCCACAATTATAGTCAAATTTGTGATTTTCTTCATTGTATGGTACCAGTGTGAATGAGACATAAACACAGCTGGCCTGAATGCAGATTTCTTCACATGATGATGCCTATCAGCAGCAGCAGCATCTCTGAGGCACTGACCCACAGAGGCCAAATTAAAAATCAAATTAAGCATCACAAATGCAACTTCATTACTATTCATGCTTTGAAAATTATGAACTGATATGACTTCTATAATAAAACTGACTGAAAGTCCCCAATTGAAGAAGTTCACAGGTCAATATAAGGCTTCCTCATACCAAAAGAAATTTAGGCATAAAATAGTCCCCAGCTCCTGCAGATGTAAGTATTCGTTCAAAGGAGCATTGTACCTAAAAGGATGATACTATAAGAAGGACTCCTTCCCCATGTGTGTGCTACTGAATAAAAACACCAATTTTCCCCAAAATGGCGTAAAATTTCTGTTAATTTTTTAAAATTATTTGTGCAGGTTCCAGACTCTACAATGACCTCCAGGAATTGCTTATTTCAGGAACTTACTGTCTACAGATTTGTCTACAGATACTGTCTAGAGATTGTCTTTCTAAAATTTCAATAGGATTTGGAGCATGTTTAGAATAAAATTATTCTCCTATCAAAAGTGGTGGTAGAGGAAGAGACTACAAGAAGAATCAAGAGTAAGAAATATAACAATGGAGCAAAAGGAGTCAGTGCTCCTGGAAGAGAACATTACAAAATTTCTTAGGGTGAGTGAGGGAGTGAATATGGTCTGTGCAGTAACAAAGCTTGGGGGTTTTTCTGTAAAATGCCTTTTAATCTGCTGTGAAATTTGAAAGTTTCTGAATGGCATAAGGCAGCCCAGAAAGAGAGTTTCAGGCTCAAGGCAACTAAATTTTCCTTTGTGAACCTGGATTCTATACCTGCCATAAATTCTGTAAAAGAATACTAGATAAATCTTTTAAACCAGACCTCCACAAATGGACACTGATTGCACCCGTTCTTCTTTTTCTGGGTGCTCAGCTGAATTCATAAACCCTGGGTTTATGCACACTCAAAGTGAATGGAAACTTTATACCTGAATTTCCAAATGACACGGCTCCTCACGAGCAACATAGGAGGAGTTATAATACTATCTCATTCAGAGAAGTGCTCAGAAAATAAATCAGTTAATATATGTGAATCATTTGAGTATCACAGTGATGAGCACTGCTGAAAAGGCAGTGAGGATGCTGACTCTGTTACAGGAGAAAGGATGATCAGGAGGCAGTAAATACGGTGGCACTGGACCACATATCGACCCTGGAAGATGAAGCAAAAGAGAAACAGAAGCTTGTCCAGCTAATTTTTAGCAGAGCACTCTTCCTTCCTGTGAACTGAACACAGCATTGGTCCTAAGGGAAAAAATAGTGTGTGAATGGGTAATTACAAGCCTGTATCATAATGCGTATACCCAAAGGGACTGGATTAATTTTCCACAGGCAACCTTTCTTCTGACATTGCCGAACTCTGAAATGCCTGATTAGGAAGGGGGAGCAGAGGAATTGCTCTTTTGGTAGTTCTCCTGTGTTTAAAAAAAAAGCACTCAATAACAGCTCTGAAGCATTTATTTATATGCAATAACATTCCTGAACATTTCAGTCCTGGAGTCTTAGGTTTGTTAGTTTGTTTTACTAATACTGTAATATTTGTGTTTAACATAGCAATGTATTAATTACTTCAGCAACCTGAACTTCAGGTTAAATAGCAAGTGAGGTTATCTAGCAAGTGAGAAGCAAAGTATGTAGGACAACTCTGAGTAATGCAACAATTTTCTTCATAAGTCTGTAGCACCAAGCAGAATAAAATTGCTTGTTTAATATTCAAATCTGCTGTGAGATACTCTTAGCAGTCCTTTCTCGAATGACTCCTAGAGCTTGCTCAGAGAGCCAGGCTGCCCGGGAGTGGGAGGAGGCATTTATATTTCCCTTTGTTTTATGGTACTCTGTGAGGTGACTGTATGGAGCAATGGGTATTCTCATTAGGGGAGGTTGAGTGTGAGGCTCCCACAGCAGAGCCTGTTCTATTTCTGGCTTCTGTGTGTCCATGGCTCTTTGCTCTGAGATGCTCCATAGTTCTTTCCCAGTCACTAGCATCAATCCAGGAAAACCTGCAAGAAGGTCACTTGATGACTGTGAACATCCAGGTGACTAAGTCTGGGTTTTAATTTACGAGTCTGTCTTACTGTGCTACCACTTCCTTAAAATTCCAGATGATCCACAACAGAGATTGGCTTAGGTTTTTAATTTGTTTTCTTTTGCCTGCTGTATGGATCCTGCAGAGGAGCCTTGCCCAGTGTTCTTACCCTTTCATACTCTGATGATCTCCTGCATTCTGTATATGCCATTCTTTTATACTTACACTTGAACTTTGGGCCAAATATTTAGCAATAAAATAAAAATAGTAAAAGAAAAAACCAAAACAAACAAAATCAAAAAAAAACCCAAAAAACAGGGTACTTAATGAATCCACCTTGGTCCTGCAGAGTTGTTCCTCTAGAAGAGGAAGATGGCTTTCTTTATTTTCAATTCAGAATTAATTATGAAGTTTTAAAATTTTTATCAATGCAGTGTTTTTAAAAAGCAATCTAAGTCCCAGCTGAGGTATTTGTTTTAAAGTCAAGCTCGTGGTTAAGTGGAAGGTTTTTAGCTTTCAGTTTGTCATAAGTTTTTTTTCTTTTTCAAGGTACACACTGAGTAGCTCAGCAAGGAGAATTATAGAGTAATCATACAGCAATTGTAGCTCACACTACTATTTACTTTTTCCTAATGAAGAAAAAAGATGGTGTGATACGGCTTTCTTCCCATTATCTCATATTTATAGCTTAGATTCCTCCATGATGAGGAAAACTTTCCTCAGATTACTAGAATGTCTGTTTCATATTCTTATCTTAATGTCCATTGATTTGGTTTAGCTGCTATAAGATCATGTTAAGAGCAGATCCAGCTAGCAAAGAAGAGTGGCAGGTGGCTTTTGTGACATATTTCCATAAACAGTACAGCCATTGTATCCCATGGAGGCATGAGCAGTATGTTCATAGAGACTTCTTCCTTTCTGGGGGGACTATAAGGTCATGCAGTACAGTGTCTATCTAATGGAATAGATACATTTGAAATGTCTTGTGAAGAAGATGCTAAAATTATTAACATTTCAAGAGAGGGATAGAGAGGACCTCTGTAGTATCAAGTGTGCTTCTGTGTTTTTCACATGATCAGCCTTTTTCTAGACCAGAGAACACCACAATCTGGTTTGTCTTGCACGCATTTATGTTTGGTTCAGAGATTTTTATGGAAAGGAGAATGTGATATTCTCTGTAAAAAAAAAAAAAGCTGTCTGAATCTCTTATTTTAGAAAAATATTTTTTATTCTTATGATCAGTGATATTTCAGCATCTAAATTTATTAATGGTAACTTTGTAAGATAGGAAAGCTTTATTGTTTCCTCCTAGGGATAGCAATGAAAATGACATGATGGCAGTCAGGCTTGAATTCTGAAGCAGAATAGGCTGAGGTATGTAGCAAGCCAAAGTTGTGACTTAAATCTGAATTCACTTTAGTAGTATAACATTGCCAAACAAGATCATATACTTAAGTGATAAAAGCAAATTTGACTACAGTCTCCTCTACTTTGTGGTGTGCTGACTATAAATATATTTCAGGTGTTTGATGGCTGGAATAAAGAGAAGGGCTCCTTTCATGAATAAATGTTTCAGTCTTCCCAGGATAATCTTTGCAGGATACTTCTGAAAACCCACTTTCCCGCCAGATTCTCCTGAAACCTAAACACTCTTCCTAATGGTCATGACTTTCTCTTTCTATCCTTTGTGCTTGCTTTTTGTGTTTTTGGAGGTTTTTTTGGTGAGAGGAAGGGGGAGTGTGTGTTTGGTTGGGGATTTTTTGGAGGGGTGAGGTTTAGTTGGTTTTTTTTTCTTTTCTGGTGTTTTTAACTACGGGTCATGAACAGACCAATTGGCTTTGAAATAAACCACAGTGGTAATTCTAGCTACTTGTACAGAGAAACTATTGACATAAAATTTAGGCTAAAAAGAATTTGGCTATTAAAATGAGCTACAAGTTGTGTTTATGGTGCCTTTGACAAAAAAAAAAGAAAAAAAAAAGGATCATAGTTATTTTACATCAGACCCCACGTTACAAAAGTCTAATTATTGTAAGAATCTCTCTATGGCAATTTTTTTTTTCCAGAAAAAGGATATGATAATCCAGGAAAGACAAAGGTGAAGACTATTTTCAGTTTCCTTCTGATTAATAGGAGTTTGACTTAAATCTGGAAATTTGAGAATAAATGCTGCTGCCAGAAATTGCAGCAATAGTATTTTTTCTGTTTCACTGGGTACCCTTTCACTTCACGTTTATGATTTCTGACTTCTGTTTTCACACTTCCACTTGAATTATTTTTTATATTTATATTCTTCTCTGCTTTAATAAATACAAATTGAAAAGAACTGAAAAATGGTTCATTCCAAAGCAGTTATGTTTAATTTACTAATTTTTGCAAAACAGTGGTTCTTTATTGCACAATAACTGAGAGCAATAGTTAACAGGATCTGGGCATAAATCCCCTTCTTTATGTCAGGGTTTCAGCCCATGTATTTTACCATTGGAAGAGAACACCTTTACCACCACCCTGCACAAGACTCTGGGAAGAGCTTTTCTTACTCTCTCTTCTCGAAAATTATTCCTGAACTTAACCTGATATACATTGAGAGGGAAGGAAGGGTTGAAGATCTCAATTCTTCTTTCTGTCTCAATAGCAGAAATCAAGGAATGGACTGAGATTATAGGTCCTTACCTGTTCCTCAAGCCTTGTGAATGTATCCGTCTGCTCTGCAGGCAAAGCAAAACATCAATTCTGTTCTAGTATCATTCCTATTTCTTTTACTGAGCTGACAGTAACAGTATTTTCCAATTACATACGTGGTCAGAAAGTTTTTTTGTCTTCTGAAAAGTGTTCTCATTTCTTTTCCTTGAGCATCTCCATTGGTTCAGCAATATTCTCTTTGAAAGGAGTAACAAGCTCTGTGTATGATATTGCAGGTGAGAATGACAAGTTATGCAACAAACTACATTTCTCATCTCTTAAAAGTGCATGCCACTTATGTATGAAACTTCTTGTCTTAATTTCCTTAGGTTGAGTTTATAGACTGAAAGAAATTCAAGCTCAGATCTTCAGTGGCTTTTGCAGGAAAGATGTTTCATTTAGCAGGTTTATCATCTGATTTTGTGTTTGTGAGTCTTCTGTTTTGGGAGGTGGGATCAACAAAAATACAGTACACCTTAGTAATAGAAAGTATCATTCGGTTTAATGAGTGTGAGCAAGGCATAATATCAGTGATTTTTTCAAGAACCATAGACCTTCATATATAGATCTCATATATTCCCTTGTACTACTCTCTAAAATGTTAACTGCCCAAGAGCTCTCTCTTAGGCAGTAGGATAACCAGTGTCAGGCCTCTATAGAGAGAATTTTTCATTTGTTTTTATCCTTTTGATAGACAAGCTTCTTACCACGGCAAACATGCTCTGTAACATAGGTAGCAGAGTGGGAGCAAGCTGTTCATGTTTGATAACTGTGGAGTCTCTTAACCCTTAAAAAATTGTCAGCTGATTTTATGTGGAGTTTGCATCAGATCTCAGTTGACTACTGTTAATTTAAGCAAACATATATGCATATGAAGTAAGAAACTTGACTTCTGGTGAAGCTTGTCGCTGTGAACTGTTGTAATACCTTAGGGACTGCAATTTGGAGTATTTGTTGCTACTTCTCAATTTAAGGATATGACAAAGTGAAGCTATGATCCAGCCTGCCTAAATCCTACCTACAACAGGATTAGAATGCTTTAACCCTGCAGAATCCTAGACACTGATCCAGCCTGCTTACTTAGTAAGGCTACTAAATCCATGAGGCATTGAAATTCATTAGATGCCTCCCATGTAGCCTGAATGTTCCCTAGGCACTAACATGTTGTCTGTCTGTATGCACAGAAGAGCCTTTCTTTCTGGGGAATTGAGTGACAAAAGGTATATTGCAATCTAAGATGAAGCAGAAAGGTACCTGAAGCAAGAAGCTCCAAATATTAGACTAGGTGATATCTGTGTCTGGCTTCACCTTCTACGAGGAGAGTACCAGGAGGAGGGAAAGAGATGGGAACTAAGTTTCTGCCCCTGATTATCAGCAATTTTAAAAGGATGTAATTTAATGGGAAATGCATAAGTAGGTAAGTCCTCTCACAACTGAATGCTTTAACTAATAAGTTGGACTTGGGCTTTTCCATCATTTGCTCCCCTTCAATGTTCTGGACACAGTGACATGGTATTTAAGGAGCTCTCAGTTGAGTAATCACCAGGCCACTTTTCTGACACAAGACCTCGGTTCTGACCAGACAGCCTGGCATCTAGATCTTCACTTCTTTCACACATTTTTATTGCCAATGCAGTTCTGTGAAGTGCCACCACCCTGTGGAATCAATGAATGGAACGGAGCAAAATTTTCCTTTGGTGTCCTGTGATTTCAGTTGAAAATATGTACCCGTCATTTAAGCAGACAGCATTGATGATATCTGGAAATGCCTGAATTCCATATGTTAGCAGGAAAAAAGGAGAAATAGGTAAGCTAGGAAAACGGTATATACTTTTACAAGTCTTCAAAGGTATCTGACTCTCTCTATTGACTTGTAGAGAAGCTGGGAAAACTAAATTGCCTTCCCTCACCAAACACATAAAACTGAGGTGATGCAATATCTAAATTTGAGCAGACTGGATAATACCCTGAAAAACAAAGTTCTGTGGCCAGATGGTTGAATGAAATGGCATGAGTCTCCTGCGGTATGAATATTGCGAATGGCAAAATTTCATGTCAACCTTGCCAAGGAGAAATTATGTATAATGAACCTTATTGCTGGAGGGAGGAGTCACGTGTGCAACCTTTTCTCAGACTCTACATGAATTCCTTCATCCAGAAGGTGCAACAGCCTATTTATTCCTTCTGCACCATTGTTCATGTACTGTTCTATCTGAGCAATACATCTTGAAAACAGATTGTTTTGGTGGATCCAGATACATTTCTACATTTCACAGCCACTAGTTTATCATGATGCTCAGGGACAATGAGAAACAGATCTGTGTCTGACATGTTCTGATATATTACACTAACTCCACTAGCCAATGTGTTTTTTTAATGTTATTCCTATGTAACTGCTAACCTAAGGTATAAGAAGAATATATGACTGAAAGTGTGAACTACTCAGACATGGAGGGGGCTCTGAATTTTTAGGAGGAGTTGAAGAAGAAAGAGTAGTCATCTTAGTTTGCGAGGGGGAGGGGAGTGTTTTGGTTCTCCCCATTAAGGATCACATTTGTTCTTCTGTTTTAAGGAACTGAACAAGTCAATGATATTGAATTGTATATACCTTATCAAATTTGACTTATTTGAAAAATCCCACATGGGCTTCACAAAGTGTTTGGAAGTTATGGTGAAAGCATAACCTACTGAACAGAGTATGTTGAGATTCCTTAGGAGTCCTTGAATATTTGCCAGGATCACTGAATGCACTGTCACTGTCTTGGTTGAGCTCACAGATGCTGCTTTGCTTATGTTCAAATAATCTTTAAATTATTAAATATGGTGATCTTCCATATGCTGAGGAAGAGCTTGATCCTTCCTGTTCTCAGGTCCCTTGGGTAGAAGTGGTACAGGTGTTTGTGTGAATTGTTCTGTGAATTGTTCTGTGCTGTTAAAAACATGTACCTTTTCTGTCCAGAGTTATCTGAATAGTAGTTGCTCTTCTGCAAGAGCACATATAGATTTTGAGTTTGTATCAATTCTTTCACAGTGACATTTCATCTTGTGAGCACTTTCCAGAAATCTTTTTTATCCTAGTTCCATATAACAACAGTGTTTTGTTCCTAAGAAGGGAGATGCAAATTAATTTAAAGTTGTAACACATAGCAACCTCTAACACTTAAAAAATCGTTATACTGGGGATCCTTTTTCAATCAGAACAAAAGACTGAACTACTACTAATCTGCATATACCTTTAATTTTGTGGACTGATTACTCTAATCTTTAACAGGGAGTTCCTGTATCTTCTTTGAGGTTTGGCCTTGTCATGACATTTTGGAGAAGCTGTACAAAAACTTGTGGTTTTAAGACATATAACTCCTATTTTTACACTTTTTTTCTTTTAAAAGAGGATATTAACTTAAAGGTTTTACCACTGTGCTTCCAAGGCACTTAACTGCTCTGGTATAAAATATTTGACATCCCTTGTAGTTCTTGATCATTTGTTAATGTAAGATTTGGCATTTTATGTAGCCCAAGACTGAACTTGATGCCTCCTGAAGATTGTAATGTGTTTTTATGGAGGTGGATTTCTCTCTGATTACTGGTGAAAGTAATTATTTGTCTAGACACTAAAATTTTTGCTGATTTTCTGACTTTTATATAAAGTACTGATGGTGTTTAGGTAATTCTCTGCATTAGTTCATTTCATCCTTAACCTTTTGATTTATGATATAAACCAAATGGACAGTCAGAGAGAGATTATGAAAAAAAGTTCATTGAATAGCCAAATCACCCCTTCTCTGAAGACTTCTCAGATTTGGTCAAAAGCTTTTCCAACAAAGAAAAAATATTCTCTTTCTACCATTGAGGGTTAGGAGGAGGGTCAGGGAAGGCTGTTTGCTGAAACACAGTGTTTTAAAGTATTGAGTCAGTTGGTTTTGGTGATCATCTAACCAGTGGGCCTGGTTTCTTCCTCACTTTACTTGGCAGAAACCCTTCCCAGCACTTCTCTGGTCTGCTCAGAGGTGATCTGAGCCTGAGATATGCTTTGGGGGGGTTGCAGGGTTTTGTCAGCCCCACTAATACCTTGAGGTGTCTGGGAATCAGGGCTGTGTGGAAACTCACAGGACTGGATCTTGCACATCCCGGCTGTATAGTTCTAGATCAGGGGGCGATATAAATCTGCCAAATAAGTCAAAACTCTGTTGTATGTAATTTAGGCCAGTTTTGTAGCTTTAGATCAGCTTCATGCTGGCTGCATGAAGGACAGGTGACACTAGCCTGCTAAAATGTTCATTTCTGTACATTTTCTTACCAGGATGGATGCTTTATGTGCTTTATTTATTTATTTATTTATATGTCTAATCTGGGAATAACAGGAGCTGTAGTGTCAATTTTTCAGGATTTATTGTTTAGAGAATTTCATAACTAGGCTCTCTATGTTTATCTTGATTTTACAAGTCTGACTAACATGTATAGTTCTTTATCTTTCCCCTGATAGACATTCGCATCCCTACCCAGAAACATTTATCTTTCCAATTTGAAATTAAACTCTTCTTAAATATTGGTTTTTCCAACCGTACGGAAATTGTGAGTTCTGAACATCTCTATTGATGATGTTGATAAAATTAATTTCCTTTAGGGCTGCCATGTCACTGGTTTTAAATGTCTAAGTGCCTTCTTGCTAAAAGTTGCTGTTCTGTGATAGCCTGAGAAATTCAGGGTTCTTTTGGTTTTTTTTTTTCTTTATTTAATACGTTATAGCCGTCCCGTGGTAGAATTAGAGACACATGGCTCCAACGGTGCTTCTCAGCTTCTGTAAGCAGAATTAAAATTGCATATAAATGGTTTAATTGCCCTTCAGTTTTTAATATTGCAAACTCAAGCTGTGACTTCTTTTTTTTTAATCTATAAATATAGGACCTGCATTTATTAGTGCTGTATGCATAGGTTTTCTGATTTATGTTGCAGTTTGTGGGCAGAAAAATAACTTGTGTACCTCAAAAGACCTACTTTTGGAATATATAGCTCTACAAAGCTGGTAATTGACACAATTTTCATACCTAGGGTGACTCACTAGATTTTGATTAATGTTTAAAAAGAAGCCAACACTTGTTAAATACAGTGTAACTGTTATCAAGCTACTATAAATGAACCCTAATAGAGGTTATTGAATTTCATTTTACATATCAGCAACAGCTGATCCCTTCAGAGAATTCCCATTCAGCTCTTTACAATATCATGCAACTGAATTTTTATAAATATGACTGAGGGGTTGAATCTCAAATGTTGTTCGGAGTAGAGGCCTCCTGGTGCCACTGGGAAATTATTAGATGTAGGCAAAGTCAGGGATAATAAAATTGACAACATCTTGTATCATGTCACTGAATAGATTGTTTTTGTTTCGTGTTCAAAAAAAGTCTTTTCCAGATGAAAAGGTGCAGTCAGGTTTCTCCTTTATAGAGACTGGCCCTTCTGTGAAGCCCTAGATTAAACAGATAATATGTTTCTGTCTTGGGTGAAAGACATTTTAGTTATTACTATGAAGAATACTGTGCACATGGCCATACTTACATATTTATTTTGACTGGAAATTATTCTGACTGCTATTCTAATTTAATTTTCTCCTGAAGGGAAGGAAGGAGACAAACATCTATATTTTCTCTCTTTTAGTGTTCCCTTCAAGTTGAATGAGTATTCAACTGTGGAACTTCATATTGCTAAATCAGCAAAAACCTGTTCAAAGTCTATGAAACTATGAATTTCTGTCATTTCATTGCCTAGAAGATATTATTATTCATTTAACATAATGGATAGATTGTGATTGCTTATGCTAAATAACCTAGACATCAGCCAGATGCCATCACAGGCTTAACAAAATGGTGTAGTGAGCATAATATACTGCTTCTATAATGGAAAAGCATATGTTTTTCAGTTTTATAGCTAGATGAAGAAAGCATATTTAGCTCATCCTATCCTGTTTGGGGGCTGAGATAAAAGGCATAGGCATTTTTCATGGAAAGAAGCAAACACTTGGGTAAATTATGGCAACGTAGCAATTGGAGTTTTCTATCTATAGTTCAACAGTGGCCCTAAGGACTCAATAAACTCCTCTCAGGGAATCATACCTTTTGCATACAGTATCATTACATTTTTCACCTCCACATATTCATTAAAATATAGAGTGGTAGCATAATCCTCCTGTCAAAATGCTATTCAAATGAGTTGGATAGCTGTTAAAATAAAAGACTCTTCAACAGGAAGGTAGCTGCTGTTATTAATAATGTGATGTGCAATTGCAGACTAAGGTTCATTCATGTCATGTATGTCAAAGGAATGGTGGCAGAATGTAAATTCAGTCTAGTCAGACATCTAGTGCTTTCTTATTTCTGTGAGTCTAGGTTGACTTTCCCTTTTTTTTCATTCTTCTTTTTCTGTCTTTTTTTTTTTCCTTTCCTCTCTTTGTTGTGCTTTCAGAAACAAAGCATTACAGTGAGGTTTTTTAAATACAAAACTGCTAATAATGTCTCCTTGCTACACTTGTATGTTATTTAGTAGCTTAGAAAAGACTCTAAAGTACATGCAGCATTAATTCTACTTCCTATTCTAAATCACCACTCAGGTGATGGACAAGCTTCTTATCTTTAAAACTACTTCTCTCTACAGAAACCTAGGATCATAAAAACAATAAAACCATGAGAAATTGATTATGCTTAAGAGGTGACCATCATTCCATATTCTTGGGGATAGTTTTAAAACCTCCATCACCCTGCAAGAAGCAAACTTTTGCTGTGCTTCTCTCAATTGCCCTATTTATGCAAAAACTCTGCAACGAAAATCATCTCCAGTGCTTTCAGTGAAGAGACTGTAACTCCCAATAAGTGATTCTCTACAAAAAGCACTGCTAAAGTGACTGCATAAAAGTATTTTATTCCAAATAAAGGTTCTTCAGATATAGTCCAGTTTGAGTAAATACAGTTCTGTCTATCATCCTCATTCTGCGCTCTGGATACTTACTGTTCATCGTGTTTGTGTTTATGATGGAAGAGTAGCAGATCAAACCAAAAATCTTCTGTATGTTTATTTCATAGAAACACACAGAGAATATTTTATATCATAAACTGCCCCGGAACAGTTGTTTTCTGATATTGACACAAAGTTAAGTTTGATGACACCAGATTAGTGAAGGAGATAAAAATAAATGAGTGATAAGTATCATTCTTGTTTAATTTTCATCTGAAGATGTTTCCCATGGGAATATGCTATTGGCTTAAATATAAATGTCAAATAGTGTTCGGACAATTCAGTTATCAGGCTTTTGTATGCCTGATTTACCCTTCCAAAATAGAAACCATAAAAAGGGGCAACATTTCTCCTTGTTTTCTGTTCCTTTTTGCAGATCTCCTGGTGTCTAATTATATTAATAGAAAATTGCCTAAAGCTCTTAGTTTAACAAATTCAGTCTAAACCAGGTAGCAGCTCTCAGCGTCTAGGTAATGAAATGCTTCGTGGCATGACATTAGCCTGTGTTAAATATGAGGGCATGGCTGAGATGCAACCCCTTGCTGGATAGGCTCAGGCAATGCAATCACCCTGAAGAGCAAATGTACTCCTTCCAGATCATATATCTTCCACATTTCTGTATTAGGTCTGTAGGAGCACATGTATTTCATTAAGTGAGAAGCCCTGATTATGCATTTGATGAATTTGAGGTTTGGATGAGGTAATAATGGCAATAATAATAATAATGGCAGTTTGCTGGGTTTGGGGGGCTCTGTGTATTTTAAATATCCTGTGACAAGCACTTCTGCTAAGTGATGGCACCTTACTGTACAAGATATTTCTACTTAAAATTATCATAAGCAAAAGGATATCCACACAAAAATTCTGGTTTAAGGCACTGTCACACATACTGAACTTGTCAAAGAGTGCACTGATGCCAAAGGCAATTTTGCAAGCAGTGAGGCTCACAGCACGTGCTAGAGCAAGCTGATTGTAAGGAATGCTTGATCTTTGCAAACTTCCATTTTAATCTGACTGCCATCCCCTTATGGTTTATGTGTGAAACATCCTGCATTTTCCCAGAAGACTGGCAAATACAGCACATAATTATGCTGCAAAAGTAGCCTTGATTAAAAAGCAACCAGGTAAGATTAAAAATCTTTAGCAATGGAAACAGCAGTATACCACAATTATAAAGGCAAAAAAAAGATAATAAATTCCTCAGTTAAATTTCCCTTTGAGTGCAAATACTGAGTTTGGGTCCTGATTGCGGAATAAAGTTTCTTCCTACTCATATGATACAGCAGTCATTGAGTGTCTCTGAGTACCATGTGAAATCAGTGTCTGATAGAACAAAGTTTCATCCTGAAGTGCTCATTCCTTGGGGCAGAATTCTCTGATTCAGAATGTGCTGTGTTTGATTAAATCTTCCACAAAACCAAAGTAGAGTTCAAAAGAGGAACATCTATTTCCCTGATGGCATCAGCAGTGTCTGATGGAAAAGTCGCTTTCACCAAGCAGCTGCAAGCCTCAGGGGAATTCTGGTTCTCTGAAAATACTGAAACATTTGCATTTAGTCTCATTTCGACCAAAATGAGACTCAATAACAACAGGAAAAGAAATGCCTTTCCTGCCATCAGAAAGTCCTACTTGTCAACAACTCTGTCTGAATCTCCTGCTGGAGATGACATGCTTGTGATGTCCAGAGGTTTGGCCACAGGGAGTTTCCAAAGAGGAGCTGGAATCAGTGTTAAGCCTGTAGTTGAGGTCCACTTGTGCCACCCCCTGCTTTTTGTGAAAGGCTTGCTTAATTCTTTAAGGCTTTTTCTTGTGAAGGGAGCAGTGGTTAGCACATGGAAGGCTTTGACTGACACAGTAATAGAAACCAGAGTCAGTAGGAAATAGACATTTCAAATCTGTGCATAATTCCAGCATTTGGAGCGTAGGTTGGTGGCAGATTTGTGCTAATGTAAAATGGAAAGAAACCCCAAATTTCAGTTTCTCATGAAAGAGACATTTCTTTCTCTTTTCTCTTCTCATTATCTCCAGTATAAGTGCTGATGGTTTGGGGTTTTTTTCATTAGTACAACATCCATATAAAGTTTAAAAATTATATCAGCTGTTGGCATCTAATTAGTATTAAATTTTAATAGCTTAAAAGCATGAATAAAGTACAATTGATATTTGACTTTTGATTTTTCTTCCATTGAAAAGCAGATTGTCGGTCAACATAATTTCACAGAACTGATAAATTTATGAGAGGTGCATTTTTAAAGGAAAATTGTGTTTCTCCATCACAACAAATGTTTGCTTGGCAGTTGAGAGCCAGCTTGTCAAGTGCTCTGTTCCTAAAAGTGATATTTCTTGCTGTTTAGTTTTGTATTTGGCCTAAGTTTCTGTTTGATATGCCTAGTGTTTTATTAACTGGTGATTTTAAAAATCTAAATAAATATATTTTTGGGTAGATATTTTTCAAGAAACTGAATGCTGGCAGAGGTACTAGAAAGCCCTGTGATTTGTGACAGGTAGCACATAAGTAATGTATCCTTGACTTGCCGAATGCTTGTGAAAATGCATGTTTGCAATCTCAACTTGGATCTTTCTGTTTCTTCTTCAAGAAGCATTTGTGTACCAGAGATATCTCTGCAAAGATGTATGTTACGGGTGCAGGAAACCCAAACAGGAAGAACAGTGATTGTAATACAATCACTAAAAAGGATAATGGCAAAAATCTGGACTACCACTAATGCACAACCTCATGAGTAAAGGATTCCTACTCCTTTTTTAAAACATGATGGAACTGAGGGAAGGAAGGATGTGAAGGAACATATAGAAGTGCAAATTAAAAATAACTGGAGGGAATAAACAATAAATTCTTGATGATATGGCAGACAGGTTGGGTACTACCCTCCTAAGAAGAACCAAAAGGGCTGCAATTGGAAAGGATGCATAAGAGGCAGCAGCAGATAGTTTGTACCCTGAGATCAGAAAGCAGTCTACTCCAGCTGAATGCTGGTGCTGAAGTATGATGCTCAGTAACTCTCTAAAATCACTTTAACAAAACAAAAGACCCATTTCCATCTGGCAGGGGATAAAATACTAAAAAACCATAATGACAGCGCTGTGTCCTGAGAGTTCTTTGGTTCTTAAGCATACATGCTGTTCATGCCTGCACTCTGTGCCTGGTTCCAGCTTTTATTTACACTTACTCATCTTGAACTCTTTCTATGGCTCTGGGGTAGAAGTGCCCAAATGAAACAATGCTGAACAGTACTCAACTTTAAGACAATTGCCCTATATACATTTATACAAAGGACTCTATCAGCTTCACAGAGGAACGTTCATTAGTATATAGGGGAATGTATTTACCCAGTCTTGACATCTTTTTTCTTTCTTTTGTCTAAAGCAACTTAGCATTACAATTTCTCATCACATCAGGAAGATTCTCTTAATTTAACTCATTCTAAAGCATTAATGACTTTCTAACAAATAGTCTGACAAAATTCCTTCCAAGTTACAAACATCTGCAATTTGCCCAAATTGCCCAAGGGACCAACTTCAATGAAGGCCAATGCACAGTGCTCATTTAGCCCTATGTAGGGTTTCCTGGCTGGGCTCCTCCACTGCTGTGATTTCCTGTGACCCTTCTGCTGTTCCTACCCACTAGCTGGTGCATAATCACCTTCAGATTCATTTCTGTGAGGTCTCTGATCACTTAGTCCAACACCAGACAGATTTTACCTACTTGGGGTTTGCAGACAGCATGGTTGCAGCATGCCTGCACCAGCTAATAAACCTTTGCTCTCAGGCAGATTCATTACCCTGGGGACTGCAACAGAGTGACCTGGTGGCAGGGAAAAGTCTCTTGGTGCTGTTTTTCCCTAGTGGTTTTCTCCCCAGGAGAGCAGTGTGGATAGAGGAAGGTACCAGAGACGGAACAGAGCAGAGCAATTTATCCTTCTGGGAGCCTGACAATCTAAAAAAAACCCTAAACAAAAGAACCCCAAAAATACCACAAAAAGAAATAAAATGCAGGAAAGTGTCGGGTGGATTTGCTCTAGGTAGTTTGAATACTGCAGATGAAATGCTGTAGATGACTGTACTGAGTCACGTAGCCAGACCTAGAGGCATTTGGGAATTATGTGTGTGGTCAGGTGCAGATCTCTTGCCTCAGGGGAGGTCTTTGACCTGGAAGTGCCCTGAGAGCCTTGGAGTTGCCATGTTAGATGACAGCTGTGCTGGAGTCTCCATAAACATTTGGAATAAGGCTTCTAAATTACAACTTTTAAGCCTAGTCTTTCAAGTTCAGTTAGTAATTATTCCACCAATTATTTATTACAAATTTTCAGGAAGCATGTCAGTCTTGCATTCTTCCCTTGCTCCTTCTTCAGCTTCCAAGGAATGGAGTTTTACCAGTAAAACTCTTTGAAAGCATTATTGTGAAGTAATATGCCTGAATAGATGTAGGGCTTTTGCTTAGCACTAGCACAGGTGAAGATCTTGCACCACAAGATAGACTGAAATAAGATTGTGTGACTTATTTGACCAATGCAGTGAAAGTGCACAGTTCAAATATAAAATACAACAAATAATCTAATGATTAATCCACAGAAGAAAAAAATGCATAAAATATATTTGAATTCTAAATTAAAGGAAATTACAATCTGCTTGCAGGTATTTTGCAATGTAGACATGGGCTAAATCGTTCTCTAAAATTACTCACTCACTCATAAACATAGTCAAGCAAAATACCTTCCTCAAGAAGAATAAGTGCAAGAATAGCATTAATGTTAAGGAAAGGCTGAATCACTGAACCTGGAAACCAGATCAGTAGACTTGGGTGATGGAAGGCAGCCATTGTTCTTTGGCACTGAAGTGCTTCCAGATTGCATCAAATTATCAAAATTCTGCAGAGAGCTGGGAGGATGGCAGTGACCCTCAAGCCATTCTACACACAAAGTTTCAAAGCTTCTGGTGCTTCTTACAATCTTTTTCTGATTTTCACTTACCTACCACAGAGGAGGAAAAAATTACAAGGGAAAAAAAAGAAGTGAAAGTAGGTTATGTGCTTTTCTTTTATTATAAATTTAATTTTGTATTCCTCATTTCCTTTCAGTTTCTGTTATCAATATTTACTGTTCATCTCTCATTTTTCATTAAATATCATTTATGCTAAAACTGGGCTAGTGGTAGGAATATCTGTGCATGAATATTTTGTGAAATTGGAAATTGCTGAGTACAGCTCAGAGTAAATCAGGGTTCATTACTAAATTAAGCTGCCCTGATTACAGTTTTACTTTGTGATGTTTTCTGCATCTGTATTAGATATGGGGCTAGCTTGAGTGTCACACATTTTCAGTGTATCTTGGGCCTTAGCATGGGTTGTATTCAATTATTTGAGCATGTCCATTTGGGTACATATGTGCACATTGATTGCATGTCTCCTTGCAGGTTCCCAAAGTCCATACTTAATGGCATTTAACTGTTATTTCACTCCCTGTTGCAACAACTTACTCTTCCTGACTTCAGTACAGGGGTACAGTATATGCACAGGAGGAATTTCAAGGAAAGGTGTACAGAAAATGTGCAGCTGAGTGGAGTCCCTCTAAGTTAGTCAGAAGTGAAATGAAAGAGAGAGGAGGCAAGAGAGGGAGGCATCTCAGTACCTGAGGTTGTGAGGATGGCTACTAGACCAAGGTGAATATCGCATCCCTTGTCTTTACATCTTATTCTCAAGCATCGATAACTTCTGGAACTGATCATCTAACTCAGATCAAGAATTTAAGCAGACCATGCTTTATTGTCAAAACCAGTTCAGTTTCAATCTCCCTGTTAGCTATTTGCATTTATTTACCTATATTCCCTGCCCTGCCTTGGATGGGAAGCTTCCCGTGCCTCCTCCCAGCTGTGACATACCTAATACAGGATGTTAAGTGTATTTGGTACCCTCAAGGCTTGTCCACAGGAGTGCTGATCACTGATGTTGAAATATGTGTTCCCCCACCTGAACTATGATCGCCTTCCAAGTCTCCCTGGTCCTGCATGTCTCAAGACAGAGGGGAGGGTAATGGCAGCTGAAATTTAAATGGCTTTTCAGCTGATCAGTGGTAGAGACATAGGTGTCCAGGGAGTATTCCTGACCTAGGAGTATTGGAAGCTGGACAGCAGGTGAGTGACAGTTCAAGATGTCAGTGGGATATCCTCAGACATCAGGACTCGGATACCAGGTTGCACTGTTTGTATATATACTCATATGAACTCATGATAAAGCAAGGCCAAAGCACCAACATGTGATTGTCCTCACCATTAGCCTCATCCCTGACATCCTTGTCATGGGCCAGCTGTCACTCCCATAGGAGATCAAAGATAGGCATTGATGTGACTGGTAACTAACACAATCCCAATGGACAGGTGACTTATGGATAAGGTCTCACACCATATTTTTTTTAAGCGCAAATGTAGCCAGAGGTTCTCCAAAATGAAACAAGGAAATGTTTCTAAACCCCCAAGCCCTTCAGCCTAATCACTCAGTCGTGCTCTCACACAGTGCAGTGATGATATAGAGCTGACTGTTATGAGATGACCGTGCAGTGTCTTTGATTTTCGACTATGAATACCTCTTTCCAGATTATCGGCCTGACCAAAGCTTCTAACTGAGTGGAAACACATGAGTCACCATGTTACTTAGCTGGGTCAATAGATAATGGGACCCCCTGTTTAGCAAATGTATTACTGAAGAGGCTTTTGGTTATAGATTTTTCACAGATCTATGATTTCCATGAAAATATAGTTATGGAGAACAGCTTCTTCAAAAGAAAGCATTTTTCCTCATTAGACTGTAACAAGCAGGAAGGACCTCTAAGTTAAGGCAGACTTTAGGCAGACTTTAATATCTATTGTTTGTACCATTGTACCAAAAATGTACCATTTTTCTCATAGAATTAAATTGCTTTGTCTCAGCCTTGATCCTCTGTGGCCTTTCAAGATCTCCTGAGCCTGACCTTTTAACTTCTTTTGGGACTTGTCTTTGAGGAGTACCTATGAAATGATGTCAGAGTTGTAGTTACTGAAATACTCATGCAATCTAGCTGCATGATTCTGAAACTAAGCTCTGAGAAGTCATCATCTTGGTTGTCGGGGCAGTTGAGGCTATCTAAAGACATTAACTTTTGGATTGCACAGGCAAAAACTGCATGTAAGCTCTCAATTTTTCTTGAGATATTGACACAGTAACTCCTAATCATATAGCAAGTTTATTTTTTGTATCACATACATTAAAATATTCACAAACTCAAAAGTAGAGATATACCCCATCACTTTTGTTTCTCAGAAGGGTTTTATTTTTTGGTTGGTTGGTTGTTACTTGACTTTCATGTAACCTTTTCTAATTCTTACCCCTTCCTTCATGAACTGCATAGTTCCACTGCTGAAGTTAGTCTGTTCATACCGAGCTTAATTTTCAGCAGAAGTTTTCCTGGCTCTTCAGATTTTGTGCACTCTCTGAGACAACTGCTGGGCCAGCAAGCACATGCAGGGATGCTGAGAAGCAGTCTACACTGCTTCAGATAAGACTGTCCCAGGAGTATCAAGCCAGTCTCCAAAGGTTGCCTCAAGGGCATGGCTAGGCTGCAATCTTGTGTCTTAGCAATAAAATGTTACCTGGCAACTGTCCTGTCAGGCATACCATTTATTAATTGCAGGCTATATCTCCTAAACTGGAGCCACACTGGAGCTATTTTGAAGCCACATATAGCTGAGCAATTTCAGCATGGTGATTCTGAAGCGAGACACATTGCACAAGCCATGCACACTAATATGTGTGGGAAGAATTGTGAAATGGTGCATACATTAAATTTTGTTGTATTAGGGTGATGCCAATGATGAAATCTTGCGTGAGAATAACTGATACTACAGGGTCTCCCAAATCTAGGTTTTGGATGCTAGATACAGCTTCATGCTGGCAGTTCAAAGAAGAGTTTATCTGGTTTATAATTTACAGCAGTATTTCTATTGTCTTGCCTGGAGAATGATTTTGCAGTCAAACAAACTCTTGTTTTGTTTTGTCTTCAGTTCCCTTCCTCTCCCCCCACCCCCCCCAACTCTGATCAAGGTTTCAGTCACTAAATTATGACAAGGCTTCCCAGAAATTGATACATCTGTTTGAGATTCAGATTTTGGCCTATAAATAGAATAAAGGATGACATTGAACATAATGAAGAGTGCACATATCATCAGATATTTAATATGGTAATGGTGCTGGAAATGGGTAATTGAGGGTTGGCACATGAATCATTTACAAATGTGTTCTCAATTCTATGAATATTCTTATAGGCTCTATATAGAGTCAGTGCCAATTAGCAGGGGCACCTGGGCTCCAAGACAAATGTGTTTGTAGGTATCTAGGACAAGAGCATTCTTCAAGTTAAATCTTCCTCCTCTAATGACTCCCATATTAGTAGATAAGCTACACTGGGAAAGTATCTGCTATCATGTCTAGTAGTAAATCTGACTGATCAGCCAAGGAAATCTGATTTACTTGCTTATTTATTTACAAGTGCTAGACCTTTTAACTCTAGATGCAGCTGAGGGAACTCAGGCATGCTGTACACCAAGCTTAAATTAATACAGACAGTCTGAGGCTCACATGAAAAAGTTGAGGCTGTGTGTTCAGTCCCAAACAGAAAATACCTGACATAGCCCAGGTCTTTTTACGCTGTGTGTAGAGAGGTATAGGGAAGCTATGTATGCACTCTGCATAGAAATTTCAGGTTTTCTTCTCAGAAAATACTTATATCTCTGCCTGGGAGGCTAAGCCCAAAATTCCTCTATGATTAAATAGTAAGAGCTCCTGTTGGCAAAGTTGTCAGATGTGTGTTAATATATGGTTCTCTGGTGGAGTTAGTTAGGCTTTTGCTACTTACTAAACTGCAAAAGATTTGTTTCTCAGTGGTCAGATGTCATCTTTGATCCAGTAAGATTTAGCTTAAAGTCCTTTTCCTCTGTTCTTTGGCAAGCAATCAAATCAAGCTTTCCTTCATGGTCTTCTGAGAAACACATCAAGATTATCAGGATTTCTAATACCTCACATTTTTCCACTGTATTTATTGAACCCCACGGATTCCAACTTGTTTTACAAAAGTATAAGAGGAGCTGGAACTTCATAGTGTAGTAAAAAAAGTCAATTTCAACTAAAGTATAAAAATTTTGGCAATTAGGAGGTATTCCTTGCTAACAAGCCTGTGGAAATTTTCCAGGGTTCTGCTTCCTGATCAGAAGAGCTGAACTGAATGTATTAAACAGCACGGTATATGGTTTACAGTGCTACTTTGCTCAGAAATTTGGAAGAGGGTCTCAAAATGCCATGCCTTTTCCTTGCCTATCTTGTCTCTTGTTGCACTCTTCCAGTACTCCACAGTGTGTTCTGGTTTTCTTGAGGCAAAATGAAAAGTGGGGCAGTCCATGGCCAATGTATTTGACCTTACTACCTCTACAGTACTAGAGTCTCCACCTACCCGGGACTGCTCCGGTCAGATTGTCAAATTCTTCTTCTGTTCACTGCCTTTCTGAAAGGGTTCAAATTCAGTGTCTCAATTTTAGCACATTTTAAGCAGCAGTTTCAGTTTTCAAGTGCTTTTTTTCCCTAGTGGAGCCTTGTCCTTTCACACTCTGATGTTTCACCTTCTAATCCTAGCAGTGTAAACTCTGTGTGGCCTGAATATCTTGACTCTATCCATAGGCCAACACATGATTGGAATTTGATAAAATTACTTATTCAGTTCTTCCCAGAGGCCTTTGGAAAACCTGGCTGGAAGCTTGCAAAAAGGGGCTTGATCCAAAAGGTAGGCTGTAAAGGAAACAAAGAGGTCTCTGCGACTGTATGGTAACACACTGATTATTTTCTTATGTGTGTTATTCAGCAAAATTGTTGCATTGTGTGTAACAGGGTTGGAAGTGTGTTAATTGCCTCTAGAGGGTCCACCAAATCCTCTCTTCTGACCCATAAGTAGAAGGTGGTGGGGACAAGTGCAGGTGGTACGGGAAAAGTGCAGAAACTAATATAGAAAGCCAGTGTATTTCCTTGTCTGGCACTATGTTTCTAGCTAATGAATGATTTAAAATTGTTAGGAGCTGTAGTAAAGCTTATTTACAGCTCTATTGATTTTTGTTATCATGAGTGCAATTATTGCCTTCCCCAGTCTTAGATGAATGATCAGTAACTTAACAAATAAAAGCAGCATGTGATTGTGTTCCGAGAAGGAACCAAGCCAGTGCAAGATGTATGACCACTAACAATTAAAATAAAATTTTTAAATATTTCTTATTAAAATGATATACCCAGTTTGTAAGCCGAGCAATTGACGTAGATTCTGTAATTCATTTAAGCAGCAGAAAAGAAAAACTGGTGTAAATAAATGAGGCAGGAGAGATGAATACCAGCCTAGAGTGGAGTATCAGAGACCTGAGGTCTGTTTCCAGCTTGGATGGCCATTTGATCTGATGCCAGACTGTTTGAACATTTTTCTCATTGCACTTTTTTTCTGCGCTATACAAGCCCTTTTGGAGCATAATTTACTTAATACAGTTTTGAAAAATTTGTGAAATGGATCCCAGTTTCTGTCAGCATGAGTGGATGTTAAAACAATGCAAAATTAAAACGCCGCACCTGTTACTCAAATTTATCTTACAGCACTAGATCAAGATGGAAAGATAGAGTTCTACTACAGATAATAGATACATATTACATATGGCAATCATCTGATTAATGTGATGTCGCACTTTGGACACAAAAGAAAGACTCAGACACATGTTGAAGAAAGACAGAGCCAAACTGCGGGCCAAAACTGGGCAGCACTCCCGAACTTTATTTTATATATCCCTCTAGAAACCACAGGGATTGGAGGGAGAAATTGCCACCTTTCCATCACACCGGTCAAAGAAGTATCCATCAAATTTCTTCTCCCAGAAGAAAGGAATGCAAACAATAGAACACAGTTACAAAAAAACAGGGCTATGTTTACAGAGAATGTGTGAGAAACTGTTACAGAAGAATGAAAACATCGAAGAACTGCAAAACTCGGGGCAACAATGTGGCACAATATTCTTTAAATGTTTCCATTGAATCACTTTTAAAAGGATTTGTCAAGAAGCTGGATCCCCTATCTGCCAATTGTTTTAGGACTGCAGTAGTTCTTTTGTTTAGTGTTAGCATTGAAGTCTTTTTCCAGATGTACCCCCCCCCCCCCCCAATGGTATCCAAATGTGTTTATCTGCCATGCGTCTGAAATAAGCCAATAGCACATTATTTAGAGACAGGCCTCTTTCTGGACAAGCTCTGCTTAAAATGAGATTCTCATGGTCTTAACTTCTGTTCAAAGGAATTTTTTTTTTTGTAAAGTACAGATTAAAAGAAAAACCCAAACTATTTGTGGGAACAAGATGAACATAGAGGAAAAAACCCAAAATTAATCATTCTTAACTACAGAAACAGCATAATGAAAAAATAGTTACTGTAGAGTAGAAATCAGTTGTTTAATTTAGAGTATAAATTTTATTTATGTGATTTATGCTTCCTTATTGCTAAATTTGTAGATTAGGAGAATTATATCCCATAACGTATAGGGAATGGGGATAATTTACCTGGAAAACCACGTACAATCAATTTAGAGCATTTCTTGTTCTGAATTGGCATGTTTCCTGCATGAAGTGATAAGCAATTAATGGTCCTTAAGACAGACACATGGAAAACCCTTATCTCTCTTTTTTCTCATTCCTGCTGTGGAATACTTTATTCCAGGCTTATGGATCTTATTTCAGGCAATGGATCTTGCACGTATTAGAGCTAACTTTGACTCTGGAGCATGGAACCCATTACACTTCTCCACTCAGTGATTTGAACCCGTGGGAAGCAGTCAAAGATTATTCCTTCCAGGCAACAGTGCACAGGAATTGAATCAAAGAATCATTAAGAATGGAGAAGACCTCCAAGACCACCAAGCCAAACCTTTGGCCAAAAACCGCTATATCAAGTAAACCATTGAACTAAATTCCATATCGAGTCATTTCTTGAACATCTCCAGGGATGGTCTCTCCACCACCTCCCTGGGCAACATGTTCCAGTGCCTGACCACTCATTCAGTGAAGTTATTTCATTCCAGCTGCCTCCAGCTGATTATGAAATCTTAGGAGATTAAGGCTTTTAATTCTATGCTTTCCAAAACTATTTTTAAGTTTGTGAGTCCACATATAATTAGGATTGATAGAAACAAATACCCCAAAATACTTAATGTATTAAGTATTCAGAAATACACTTCGGTTAGATTTCTTGGATTCACAAGTGGATTTGACAACTTTACAGTTTTTAATTGATTTCAATTAGTGAAGCCTTTTCTCTTCTCTAGGAAGGATGTTGAGATGCTCAAACGTGTCCAAAGAAGGGCAACAAGCCTGGTGAGGGGTGTGGAACATAAACCCTATGAAGAGCAGCTGAGGGAGCTGAGATTGTTTAGCGTGGAGAAGAGGAGGCTCAGGGGAGACCTTATCACTGTATACAACTACCAGAAAGGAAGTTGTAGCCATGTGGGGGTTGGTCTCTTCTCCCAGACAACCAATAACAAGATGAGAGGACACAGTCTTAAGCTGTGCCAGTGGGAGTTTAGACTGGACATCAGAAAAAATTTGTTACAGGAAGAGTGGTTGGCCATTGGAATGGACTGACCAGGTAGGTGGTTGAGTCATCGTCCCTGGAGGTGTTTAAAAGAAGACTGGATGAAGACCGGAGAAGACTCGGTGCCGTGGTTTAGTTGATAAGGTGGTGTTAGGTCATAGGTTGGACTTGATGTTCTCCAAGGTCTTTTCCTACCTAGCTGATTCTGTGATTCTTCTCCTACCCTCATAGAAGTGTAGTGTTTATCTTTTTCTGCACAAGAAGTCAGACCTTGTGACAGCAGTCTTCCTTGCAATGACACAGCAAATGCTAATGTAAGATTCAGCTCTAAGCCTGCTCTGTTCCATAGATAGTTGTAACTATTAAAATATGGGTTAACTAATGTGACTGGAACAGCAGTGTTATCCATGACTAAGCAGCAGAGTAGGAGTGTGGAGAATGAAGGTCCAGCATAACCAAGCAGTGAAAGGAAGGAAGTTCCCACGCAGATGGCATTGGCTTTTAGAGCTGGGTTGTAGGCAGGTCTTCTGTCAGTAAAACGCAAGCTTAGGGTTATGTGGTGCAGAACATTCAGGTGCTTGTGAACAGTGACACTCCAAAACACCTGTTGGTTTCTTCCAAAGGTCCAGTGTTTTCAATAATCCGAGGACACTAAGTACCATCAGGATGTAACACAAAATTACTGAAAGTGTTCAAGGCCAGAGTGGATGGGACTTTGAACAACCTAGCCTAGTGGAAGGTGTCCCTGCCCATGACAGGAGGGTTGGAAATACGTAGTCTTTAAGGTCCCTCCCAACCCAAGCCATTCTATGAAAATTAGATCAGGTCAGGACACAAGTACAGAGCCCCAAAAATGCCCTGTAAATAGGTGAAACATGATCACAAATGGAGTCAGTAATTAAGATGGACTTTTGTCCTCTTTCCTTCATTCCAATGGGGAAAGATGAAAAGCATTTTGAAAGGCATGGGAATGCAGCATTAAACTCAGGCTGCCTGGTGTCTCCATTCTGAGGACAGCTTTACTCACATAAAACTTTGGAATGCAAGTTGACAGAAGAGTTCTTAAAAAAAAAAAATGCAGCTAAGTCAGGGGGAAAAAGCATGGGAAGATAAATGCTTTTGTTCTCCAAAAGGCATCATTTAGTGTTTTGCTGGAAGAGAACAAGGCTTTGTTTTGGTCTCTCCCTTGCATGTTGCATTTTTAATATGGCTCATAAATGTTCTTTGTCACCAATTCAGAGCACCAGGAAATATGTCCAATGCCAGGTTATTGTTGTCTAAGCTATTTCACTAAAAATTTCATGCACAAAAATTTGCACTAGGTGCTAGATTGTGATAAATCCAATTCCCAGTTATGGGCAACAAAATGTACAGGAGGATGCTTATAACACCTGTTTTATTTGTTTTTATAAAAACCATTAAATCAGATATTTACTCAGTTTCTCATTTCAGGCTATTCAGAATTGTACTGGCTCACAAATGAATTATACAATAAAGAATGGGAGGGTGTAAAAATGACAAAACTGTAGATTGAACTGAGACAAAACTATACTTTTGTTCTTTGGGGAGCAATAGGGTTTTGGGTTATTAAGGTCTTTTGTGTCCATTCCTTATAGGAATTTCATAAGGTTTAGGATGGGTCTGGGAAAACTGTAAAGTTATTATAGGCAACTTAGCAAGAAAAACAAATTTGGTGCATATGTCCATGAATGCCTTGAATGGTCTCTGTAATTACCTATTGCTGGCTGAGGGCAATCACTTCCCAGGTTATTGACTTCTGAACTCTTTGGAGAGAAGCTGTGCCCTAAGCAGTGTTATCACAGTAAGAGACACACTGGGTTGCCTGGGAATCTGCACTGACCTGTTTCTTCTGAACGTCATGAACTGCCTCTTCCTCCTCTTGGCTCCTTATCTTGCCTTCTGCAAGTGTTAAGATAGATCTGTTGCTGCCTTACATTGCTTATTCAGGCTCTGCTCCTTTTTTGGGATCATCTTTCCCATTTGAAGTTCTGTGAAGAGCAGGTTTTGGCCTGATTGCTGACTGTGTTCCTAAACATGGTTTGTATATTGTGCTTATGGACCCTAACAGCTTCCCTTTCTCCTTGAGACACTCACTTTTTCCACTCATCCACTTTAGGCTTATTTCTGCATTTTTTCCCCATTTGTTTTATCTGCAGCTGGGACAGTATCCCCAGCCTAATACTTCATGAAGCATCCAGCCAGGCAGGCTGTGGGTTTCTCCATCTCCTACTGCACAGAAAGCACACCAGTATGACGTTAGAGTTAATATTTTGATTACAGCATGTGTAATTCAAATCTTTAATACAGTTAATATTTCTTTTCCTATATGCGATACTTAAACCTCCACCAAGTAGCACAAATTGGATGACAGTGATATGTGACAGAAGATTGCTCCACTTCACTACAATTCCCATTCTGCATTAGTGAAAACTGTTGATTGATAATTCTACCTCGTTTCCAGAGATGCCTGTACTCAGGAACCTGGCATGTAGTTATATATTTGAAGATTTTCCCTTGAATATTGCTTACAGGAAGATGCCTTCAGGACATTCATGGTGGAAAGGAGATTATCTGTGTTTTTAGTCTGTATTAGCTTTCTGAATGATACAGCACTTTTGCTTAGGTTTCCTTTTGGCTGTTACAAGTGGTTTGCGCACTTCATGCTCCGAACCAGAAGCAGGCAAAGTCCCAAGGAAATAAAAATGCTTTTGTTCCAGTAAAGTAACCTGCATACTTTTAGGGCTTACAGAATGTGAATATGAAATCTAAAAGGCTGCCAAAATGCTAGGGAAGGACAGGTCTGTTAATATAATGTAAATCTACTTTTTAAATATGGCAGTTAACACAAGGAAAGCTGAAAATCATGAAAATGATGTGAAGAAAAGTATATATTTCTCCTGTGCATTAGAGGGATCCTTATAGACACTCAGGACAATCTGCCTAATGATAATTTCTTTTCTCTCTAAGTAGTATTAGTAGTAGAAGAATTTACAAGGTAGTAATTTTAAAAAATCAATATTATTCCAAGGTCATTTACCATCAATATAGTCTGTTCTGTACTTTGTCCATGGATTCTGGCCCCACTGAAGGTTATAAAAACACGCCTGAGGGAAGATCTAGACTTCCCTTGTGATATCCTCTTTTCCTATTTGCTTTAGAAGCACAGGTTTAATTTGAACAAGCTGATCATGATAAGAGTTAACTGGAGTAGTGGAGTTACATGTAATGGAGACTTGTCTCCAGGTGAGCACTTAACAGCCTCACAGTGCCCTGGTGTTATACAAACTGGTAACTGAAATAATTGTTCTCGGCTCTATTCCTGTTTCCTCTCTCATGATGAAGGGGCACCTCCTTCCCCAGCAGTGAGTATGTTGCATCATCATTACCTGCCTGCTCTTTCTTCTCCTCTGCATCCCAGTCCCTGCTGGGTCTGTTGGCTGTGAGCTGACCTGAACCATGGACTTCATCGTCCTGATCCCCTTTGCCGAGTGGCTGCCCACAGCAGTGGCAGCAAGGCTGGGGGGAGATGAACAGCACATCCTGCCCTGGAGAGGTGCTAAAGAGGAAAAAGTGCTTTTATCAACAAAACCACCACTGTTGCCAAATATCTGGCTGCAGTTTACAAGTACAAGAAAGTCTTGCTCTGTGTGAGAAGGTAAGATTAGATTCTAATTAAATAACTGCAGGGGAATCATTGCAGGAGTCAATGCCCAACACCCATGAGAGGAAAAATCAAATTAGGATGGAAAGGTTTTATTGAGGCAACAGAGACCGTATCTGAAATGCTACTTAGCCTGATCCTGCTATGCAGGAGCCAGAGAATTTTTTTTAACATGAGAAATGTAGTGGGACAGGGTGCAAGACTGTTTGAAACTTGTGGCTCCTCTTCTCTCATAGATTCCCCTACTTGAAAATGCCATAGTAATTGAAATTACAACTAAATAAGTAATTATCATGGACACACTAAATATCCAGGGGCATGCACATTGTGCTTCAGTAGATTGGTGGGCAGGGCATTCAGCTGGGAGGTGAACACATGGGTTTGAGATTTTGCTCCAGGAAGCATTTGTATCCTTGACTTGAGATATAACTTTAAATCTTATATTTTGCAAGGAAAAAACTTTCAAACTGATCCAAGCTGATAAGATTTTTTTTCATTGTGTAACATAAATTCCATTAGTATTACCACCCTAACCGCATATCTTAGTCTTTGATTTTAGATCACAGCAGTTCTTATTTGTATTGTCAGTCCATTACACATCCTGAAGCCAAGTTCAGGAAATAAAAAGAAATTCTTTCTGTAAAACATATTTTGAAAAATTTGAAATGGCAAAACAAGCATGGAGTTTCAGAAGGCTTTCAGAAGTAAAATTATAAAATTGTAACTTTTTTGCAAGATGCATTTAAGAAAACCTGTATAGAAAAGCAGTATTTTTAATCTTAAAAATTCCATTTTAGTAGTTACATATGTTCTATTTACTACTCTAAAAGTCAGTAACAAAACCCAGTCAAGAATTCTAATTTTTAAATTAGCAATATTAGAAAAGGAAGTAGCATCAATGAGCTTGCTGCAGTTGTCTAATTGGTCTCAGCTAGGGGTGTCTGAGAAAATCCACTTGGAGTAGCCTCAGTGATGATCACACCCCACCCACCAATGCCCATGGCAGTGCCCTGTAGCTGGATTATTGCAGGGAGGAAGCCTCTTGATTTGTTGCTGTGCATGATCATGGTCCACACCATGCAGCCTTTTTAATATGGAACCTGCTTGATTTACATTGCATGTCTCTAGTAAATCAGTAAATGAAAAGAATGTTTATACCATTATCTGTTTAACTGGTCTCATTTAGTTTTCTCCTAGACTTCTAAATGAAATGTTATTAAAATTAATGCAATTAGTTTATGTTCCAGCCATTTAAAATTAGATGCTTACCTAAAGACTATAGGAATAATAAGTGTTCTTTAATGAGAGCATGGCTCAGGGTTTCATTTGGACTTAAATAAAATTAAGAGTGTAATTAGTGCACTAATAGCAAAGTGCATATTCCTCAGAAACTAAGAGAAGGCACTTGTCAATCATCTGTTCATACAAATGACATAAGCCCTCTTAAAGCTCTCTTTGTATGGTCTGTATCTTCTCCAGGTGTATCTGCCCAGGTCTGGGTTTGCTACCTCTGATGCCATTGCTGTGCTAAACTGGCTTTTGAGGCTATTATTCAGGATGTGAGATTTCAGGATGCAATTTCTTGGATGATGATAATAGGTGTATTGGGTTTTTGCCCCTTTTCAGTGCTGTCAAGTTGCCTAACGCTGGACCAGCTCATTCCTCATGTCAATCACATGGTAATGATGAGGCACTGCAACAGCTGCTGCCTGAAAAAATCATATGAGACCTGAGTTCAATGTGAGTGCAGTGTCTGTACTTACATACTAAGAGAAAACAGTTCCTGGAGGGAAAAATGGAGGCCTACCAGCCACTTGCTGGGTGATATTGTTTTTAGCTTCTGTTATTCAGGAGGCAGGAGGTAAAGCTAGGTGGGGATTGTGGTATCTTCAGGTTTTAAAATATATGTATATAGCAAGGCTAAGGGGGAAACAGAAGCTTTTATGGAATTCTAAGTTCTATAAATTTCAAAGTTTTGTTTTTAACCTGTTATATCACTAGGTATAAAGTGTGGTGGAAGTAGGGTTCTTTAAGTATATAAATTGAAGTTCCGATAGAAATGGTACAAGGTTATCATACTGAGCAGAAGTTCTCCTGTTACCAGCTGGGTGTATGAGCACTTGAAGACTGCTGCAAATTCCACCTCAGTCACAGGCATGCAGTGTATCAGGGAAAAGAGAGGTTGGGACTGGTTCTGGTGACTCTAAGCAAAGACAAAGAGGCCCCTATTGTGTTTGGAGGCAGAGGAGAGAACATGAACAGTGTGAATGGTCCTGAGGCAAAAATTGAAGAGAAACAAGCCTGCAGGGATGGTCAGCATGGGTGAGCTTTCTGATGCTCCCTTGTCCTATGGCCATCCCTTTGTGCTCAGTGTGTTCAGACAATACAGGATATGTGGAGGGTTGTCGTCAGATTACGTGTGTGTACCCAAACCACCACTGCCTTCCTGGGAGCCATGCAAAGAGAAAAATTGCAGGTTTTGTTTTGAATCATAGAAGCATAGTATCAATCATAGAACACTTGGAGTTAGGAAGAATCTTAAAGATCATCTAGTTCAAACCTCACTGCCCTGGGCAGAGGGACACCTCTCACTAGGCCAGTTTTCTCAAAGCCCCATCCATCCTGGTCCTGAGCACTGCTAGGGATGGGGCATTCTCTAGGTGCTGTAATGATTTCTTCCTTGAAATGCATGTGTAAATTATGAGTTACTTTATTTTAAAAATGGGTATTACTATGCATGACTCAGTTTTGCAGTGCTTCAGAGGCAGTTTTCCTTTGTCTTCAAGATACTATCAGTGCCCGTTATGTTGTCAGTGAAGTGCTGTAACCTAAGTCAGAAATAGAACATTATTAAAATATGGTGAAGGTAGGCAGAGGAGAGAGAAATCAGACTTCATCTACAGCAATTCCCAAATTGCCATGAGACTCTTGGTTATGTAACAATTGAATTGTCTGAGATTTCATCTATAAAGTGCAGCCTAGTCATTATGTATTAAGAAATCTCTTGCATCCACTTTATTTATTCTTTGATATTTATTCCTGAATCACTGAAACAGTCAGCAGTAGGGAATCGACAATTAAAGGGAGAATCATGCTACTAAACACTGTGTAGTGATTATTCGTTCCAGTAAAAAGATTTTTTCCCCCTGATGTATTCGTACTAGACGTACAAATACATTTAACTTTTAGGAGAATATCACAGCTGAACACTACATTTCCAAGATGTTCTATGAAATTAATCTTTCTCTCAAAACTGTTTACAGTTTTATAGGTGAACTGTGAACCATCGTCTCTGAATCCGTTCATAAACTGCTATAGGCACTTACTCCAATACCTCTCAAATGCCTCATATTTTGAGGGCTGTTGCTCATATTATCTCTAAAATTGCCCATATTCCTCCAAACCTAGTATACCTCTAGTACCCCAAGTATCTTCTCTGTTATGAAAAACTGCATACAGTAATTAAGAGTTATCAAAGTTCGTGTAGAGAAAGCTACTTATGCAGAAGATGTGAATTCTCCAGTTTTCATTGCTTCCTTCACCCTGTTTTTTGTCACATAGAGCCTAAACTGCAGGAGGGATGTGTTCAGTTCTGTGCCTCTCGGCCTTAACCCGTGGTCATACAGACCTGCCAGGGCACAGGGTGACTGTCCCCATCTCACCCATATCTTGCCTTGGGCTGTCATGTTGTCAAGGTGCACAGCCAGAGCCGGCAGATGGAAAGCGCTCCTGGGCTCAGAGTTCAGCTGGACCTATGATGTCTTAGATTAAATTTTTTGACATGAGATTTTAATACTTGTCACTCAGATTTTTGTCCGAAGTTAACTGCTTTTCCTGATGTCTACTGCTGTAATTTTATCTTTAGTATGTGCATCACTGGCCAAACCAAACCATGACAATCTTGGCAGTGTTCAGTGTGTTTAGAGCCTCCCTGGCCAGCAGATCGTCCCCTGTGCAGTTAATCATAATGTGCATCTGGCCATGTAGCCAACACAGATTGTCCTGAAAGCCCAGCTGTGGGTGCTGCCTACACATTGGCTATGGCCATCAGCAATTTAGGAGGGACCAGAGGTAATGCAGTCTGTCAAATACTGTTATCTGAATGATGGGCTCTCAATACAGAAGCATTTTGAACTCATTTTGTCTGCTGGCAAGATGCTACTATGCCCCTAAGAAGTTATGACATAGCTAAACTGACAATAAAAGATTGTCAGATTTAAGATGAAGTGGAAGGAGAGAGGAAAGAAATAAAGCTGCAATAGGAAGATGGGGTGTGTTGGTCCTCAAGCTGAAAAACCTTCAAGATGAATGTGCAGCAGAGTGATGTTGTTCAGTGGTGACAGCATGGAGTTAGGATTTGGGTTGCATGGTATCTAAGCAGCCGTTGCACACAACTGCACTTTGAGCATAACACAAGTGGACCTTGACTAGTGTGGTGGCAAACAGCAAACAAGGTAAATATCAGAAGGGTGTGAGTGTTAGATAATTCACCACATTAGCAAACTTGACATCTGAAGTATTTCTCATCTTGGTAGCCAGTTTTATCTGATCATAGAAAATCAGCCTTATCAAGGTGAATGCTAAGATGTACTGTCTGTGTGTTAGAACCAGCTGTTGCCTTGACAGGGAAGCAGTTGTGTACACCAAGGGCAAGTGGGATGGTGATTTGAAAGTGAGAAACGCATGAAACTGATTTAAAAATATTCAGCAGACCAAGCATCGTTTGTGGTTGTGTGGGATATAGCTGCTAAGTCAGCACCAAAGAGGCAGTAAGTTCTCAAAGACCAAGAACAGGGACCTGAAAATGAATGCCTGAACAGAGATCATCTGCTTAAAAAAAACAATAGAGGAGTTTCAGGTGGATCATGGACATAAAAGTTGCAAAGAGTAGGTGCTTAAGAAAATGATTGATCTGAAATTTCTAGGTTTTGTGGACTAGTGCACTCAAAAACAGCAGTGTGTAAGACTTTCTACAGTGTAATCAGCAATGGGGGGAATATTCTAGAGTTTCCCAAGCAGGTTGCTGGGCCTCACCAATGTAGTTGACATGGGCATTTACTGTCCAAAGTTGCATTCATAGCTCAGATTGCTACGCTCATGAGAGAAATTGCAGGAATGTATTCTAGTGCTTACGCATCAGGCATTGGCAGGGAAGGTGAAATGGAGAGCAAGTAGCAAACTCACTACCCACCCTTTCTTAGCAATCATTAAAGTGTCATTTCTCACTTTTTTTTGTAGCTGCAGGCAGAAACGTTGCTGCTAATTTTCAGCTCCCTGCTAACACTTAAATTAAGGCTCTGGAGAGACTTGGTTGGGTTTTTTAACACCTGAGTAGTTGTTTGACAGCTTGCGAAGTAGCAGCTGAATACTGGTGAGGTTGAGAACTAGGTGTTGTCCAAGGGTAAATATGTGTGGCAGGGAGGCAGGGTAAACTCACAACAAAAATAGACTGTACTGACCTGGGAATGAGCATACTTGAAATAAAATTGCTGCAGGCAAGCCTGTTCTGAGAGTATAAAGACCAAAACAAGCACCTTTGCCTTGCTGATGCATTTGGAAGACCTTAATATGACCTTGGAAGAGTAGTGTGCGTCAAAAACAAGGGTCAAGAGACAAGGGTCTAGGCTGGGGACTTAAACAGAAACCAGGATGGAGTTTAAACCCTAGATTTTAACCTGGTAGAACATGCAAAATTAATGCCACAATGGTATGTAAGAGTCAGACGGAGTAAAACATGTCTTCATCTCTTCACAAAGAGCTGCTTTGAGCATGAATTATCAGTGTGAGGAGATCACACGCATTTGGGCTGAAAGCTGCCCTGTTAACCTGTTAAAACATTCTCTATTATGGGAAAAAAAGATTTACTGAACTTGATGCTCCAGAAGCCGTGGCCAGCAATAAGCAGTAACGCAGGCTGATGGTACCAGAAAGCCAGCTAATTTCTGCATGGGTTTAATATGAGGCTCTTCCACTGATACTGCAGCTTTGGACACACGAATTATAGTGAATTTTGGATAAAGTCATGAATGAGGTGAGGAATTATCAGAACTTTTCAAGTTGGGTCAAATAATGGGATAGCATATGCTTATTCACTCTTACTTGGTAGTTTTCTATGTCTCCATTTAAGAGACATATTTTGACTCTGTTGCTAACCACAATGAAAATCCACAGTGTAAATTTGTGTAAAAGGTTTCAAAATATCAAAAAATGGAGGCTGATCCAAAGCAATGTTTGTTATTAAAATCGTGTTAATCAGAAGTCAAAAAAGTACTGTGTGTAAATTCAGAGATTTACACTGCTTTTCTAAAAAATTAAGTTTTAAAGTTATGAAATATGTAACTGAAGAAATCTTCAGAAATTCAGCATTCGGGTTTCTGCAGTCTAGAATTTTTGCGCTTATCCAATAGACACCTGGAGAACATAACAACATCAGGTGTTGCCCTATCTTGGGCACAGAGGAACATAATTTTAATAACATTTTATGACTTTGCATAATATAAAATGTGAAATATTGAACTAAAAGACATAGGTCATTTTATTTAAGTGAAGACTTAGCTCATTTTTTCATTGATGCCTGCCAAAATAATTTATAAATTACTGAGCAGTTGCTGACAGGGAATGATACTTTTTTCTAAGCAGTTGTTTTGAATTATTGTAAGCAATTTCCATTTTATTGCTGTTCTAAATAAAGCTGCATGCACTTACCCCAAAGCTGAACACGGCCTGCAAGCTCAAATATTAAGAGCACAAGGGAGAAACTTAGGGCAGAACTGTATCTTTCTGTAATTTGTAATGCATTATTTCACTGTTTATTGGCTCATCCCTGCATGTTAAAAATAGTAGCACTGCTCTAAAGCAAGTTGGTTTATAAATTTGACTCAAAAACCCACTTGGCACCCTCTTTTCCTGGTGATGATTGTGCAGAATATAGTCCCCTTTGGCCTCTTTTGCAGCTCTAAATGCTCCCTTGCAGGGCTAGTGTGACAGCTGCTAAAACAGATGCCAAACTCTGTATGATACCGTATTTTTTTGTGTATAATCCTTAAATAGTTTTTGTTAAACAAAGAACTCAGCCACTGCACACCCAGGCCATTTTCTCCATGGTTCAGCAGAAGAAAAAAAATTTATTCATGTGTATGGGTGATATGATGGGAGGTTTACCTCTTTGCTTGTAATACCTCTGTTTCTAATATTGCACCAGGTGCTTTGTCTTCCCTGGTAAGCTCATGTCTCTGATTCTCATTTGTTTGTATTATAGGAGTATGTCCCAGCACTTCACTGGTACTTAGGGGGTTTGTAACTGGTTTATTGGAAGTACAGGTGATATCACAAAACATTATTTGTCTCACGATCTTCAGCTGGCTCTCTGAAGGTCTCTCTGTAAACAGAATTTCAGAATGTATAGGCACTTCAGAGCTGAAGTAGGGTCAATGGGTGTATATGCCATGTGAGAATAATTTCTGCTTACTTTGTTTTATGCTATAATTTTTTTTTCTCGGTGTACTCAGTAAAGTATTTAGCATAGATCCCATTAGCATAATAGGAGTACATAGCAGTATATCACTGTTAAACTGCACTTACTGAGGCTTTTATAACTATAGTACTTAGAGCATCAAAATTTTTATTATACTTTTTTCCAAAATATAAAAGTGACAATTATTTCCCTGTATTGTTATTTAAGCCTAGGTTTTTTTCAAAGAAAAGTCTTTCCTATTAACTCACCATTTTCAGCAGCTTTTTGCAGATTAAATATTCCCAGGCTTTTTTCTTCTTAAAACATAAATTGGAACAGTATTCCTAAGCTTTTCAACTTGGCAAATTCTTAATCAATTTTTTATTATTTCTTTCCACTTATTGTAAGTGTAAGAACAAAGAATATATCCACAGTAGCAAGAAGGATATATAAGCTTATGTTCATGTGTCTGTTTGGAGAGGTTAACGGATTATTTGACCTTGAATGGCTGGAGTATGTGTGTAGAATTGGAAACAAGCATTCTCTCTGCTTTATAATATAATAAAATTTACAGTACTTCAAGTCACCCTGATTTATTTTCACTGTCCTTCTGTGTTTGTGACCCTTTGGTTCAGAAATAGTCCCCTAAATTCTTATTAAAGTATCCTTTGTATCAAATTGTACTTGAATACCAAGGGACAAATGACATTGAACATAAAGGGAAGAACAGTTTGGATTTAGACATTTTGCAATGTTCTTGTCAGGATGTCTTACTGAGTAGTGCTTTCAAGGCATAGTTCTGCATGCTTTCAAAATTATATTCACCACCAAACAAGGAGGATGAAACCCTGAAGTCTACTGAGAGGTTACTGTAGGACAGTGAGATTGAAGATATGCTTACTCTTTGTGTTTTTGGGCAGATATCAATGCATAACTAGAAAGGGAGAAAATTATACATCCATATTGGTACCTTGCTTAAACCTAAATGATCATATTTAAGGAAAGATGAGTTTTTCTGCTTAATTCCAAGCCCAAGTTCAAATGGTCATGGCTCATGGTTCTTTTTATCTGCCTTGGACTTAAGGCAAACTAAACTGATGTCTGCTTACATCAGAAATGAGCTTTTATCTCTCCATGGAATGTGCAAGTTGAACATATGGACAAAAATCTACTGACCTGTTGAGGCACACTGGGTAAAACACATCTCCTGGGTCAGTGTCATTGCTGAATTCTGCTGTGATGCTTGGCTGTAGCTCTTGGCTGAGTGGCAGCATCCTTTATAATAAGTCGTGGAGCAAACTCTAATATCTGAAAGCACATGTACAGATCTCTATCTCTAAAGTCAGAAATCTCCTTTAGCTCAGATTTATAGTATGGCTGCTGAGATGTATTGTGGTCACTTTGAACATCACAGTTTACTCCAAGGATCTCCATAATGCAGTGTAGCCACTAAGACCCTTTCTGCATAACCTGTGTGTAAAAATTTGTGGCATTACTCACATATGTGTTTAGCAATGTGGTGGCTGCTGAGTGCACCTTTTCAGTCCTCAGCTTCCTCATTTGTAAAACAGTTTTAATGATATGTATCCACTTCAGAGGCCAAAGTACAAATTCCTAATGCTACATTTATGCAAAGTACTATTAAGATGACCATCTGGCAAAGGACAGATTCTGGCTTGCAGCCCTTTGTTCTTTCATCCAGCCACTCTGTTGTTATTTTTCAATGTCTCTGAGTTCCCAGACAGGTCTGCAAGCCCAGCAAACCTTTTAACACCTCTGAAAGCTGAGGAAGCTAAAGAATTCACAGCAACTCTTGCAGAACACAGGGGAAACGAGGAACAAGACTTCCAAATTCTCTAAAATAGCAGAGATTTTGTTACTGCTATCCCAAATTATTCCCCACAGGAGTGGATGACAGTTCATGGATCATTGAGCCTGTTGCCTGCAAACACAGCCAACCATGTAATAGATGTAATAGTCCAGAAGAGACCAGAGGAAAAGCCAGCCTGTGTCTACTACACCAGCCACTACAAAATTCCTGTCTATAAGGTAAAAATATCCCAGAATTACACAGTGTCACACAAAGAGGGTGTAACACAGATGTCCTGCATCCCCACAACACTGTGGGCTTGACCAGAGGGAACAAAGCTCTTCCACCCTCACTGCCTGTTAAAGGATAGTGGTCCACAGGCTGACCTTTACTTCTTCCTCCCCTCAAATCTGATCATAGGTGTTTTGCCTCTAAACACACAGACAAGTTAGAATAAACAGGAAAATGAGAGATTTCTCAGCTCTGCCAGGTAACCCTTACTTCCTGCCCCACAAGCCCAGCATCCTGCCTTGGCTGCAAATGCATCTTCAAAGGATGTTTTCCTGCATCCAGTGGAGATGGGGAGAGAGTGCAGTTCTTTTTTCCTTCATTGCTGTAGTCAAAGCCCCAAGTCAGAGGAAGGCAGGTTTGAAATTATTTCAAAGCAGTTTGATTATGACTTTGCATTAGTGCCTGTCATAGAAGATGAGGCATATTCTCCTACTATAACACTTCATTTTTGCAGATGAAAACTATGCGTAATGGGAGATGAGATGCTCAAAAATTGAGCAGTAGAATAAACTGCAATTAAGTCGTGGGTCTAGTCACTGTTCATACAGGAATTACAGGGAGAAGAATTGAGAAGAAGGTGGCTGAGCTGCTGATAAAAATGTAACCTTGTGCTAGAGTCAATTACCTATCTACAGTGCCAGTGTGTAACAAATATCCCCCTCCTCTTAAAAAAAACAACTTAGGGGGTGACTTGAGAAGCTAAAGCATCCTTGAATTAGGATCCAGAACAATAGCTGAAAAAAGCAAGGCAGAGCTTATAAAACATTAAACTAAGCATGATACAATAGAGACAAATCACTCCAGAGTCCATGAAGAAAAATCTACTCTTATTAGTTTCATAGAATTTAAGCCTGTCATTAAATTTCAGAAAATGTTATGTCAGTCAGATCTTTATCTAGACTTTTGAAAATATTTTGCCAAAAGTCTCTAACAGGATTCCATGTCATAGCAGGAGGCTGTGACATGATTCTATTTGTCACAGCAGGAGGCTGTCTAGGGCAGGAGAGTAAGTATTACTGCAGGTATAAGCAACAAGGAACTTTTGTAGAGGGAAAGTTGAGGAAGAAACTAAAGAAATGCTCCACATACCTGCATGATACTTCATTGATCTTTTCTGTTATTTGACTGACTCTTACTAGGTTTCTTAGGAACGAGCTCTGCCATCTCAGTGCTACTGCACCAAGAAAGAAGACGAATCCAGATATGCCCCTGTGATCTTGATATTATTTTGTCAGAGGTATCTAAAGAAATTAAGCATTCAAGGTAGTCCACCCCAAAATAAAGCAGTGTTATAGACTATGACCTGACTGAGGGAAACAAAGAGGAGCTATAGATGGCTTATGGTCAGCATGGAAGTAGGTTAATTACTAGCTTTCTCCAGGCCATTGTACAAAGACTGATGACCCACATGTGCTTTAATGACCTAAGAGCGAAATGAGATTTGGTAAAATCTGAGTACTAAATTAATCCCAAACAAATAAGACAGTGAAATTATATCTTCTTTTTTAAGTTAACTTAGGTCAACACCAAATGTGAGAAAAACCGAAGTAATATGTAGTGTTAAGATTCTTTTCCTGCATGATTAGTCTATCTGAAATCCACATTAAACATCATCATGACTTCTCAAATGGGATCATCTTGGTATACATTGTGAAAATGGTGGAAAGAACTGTCAGTTTAAAAGACTCTGTTCCTAATTTCAAAGATACCGAGAATCTTGCGTTACCAATGGGGAATTAAAGTTGAAAGGAAACCTGGAAAGCAGTAAAAGGCTGGCATGTATGAGCAGCTGTCTGTAGAGACAAGCTGGCATAGAAAGCCCAGTAGAAATGGGCCATTTTGTTCCAGAAGTGTGAAAAATTAAATATGCACACAATATTGTATTGATAGTCTTCTCCTGAAAACCTTGCTTCTAAATGCTTTCTGAATAACTTAATTGAAAGAATGATCTTCAGGGTTTTTCTCACACTCTCATTTCCCCAGAAGGAGCGGGAAAAAAATCTCTTGAGCCTATTGCACTCCATTATGTGTCAAGATGATCCCAAATGCTCTACAGAAGGCTGATGCCTGGGTCAGAGTGTTTTTACTGTGGATAAAGGCACCAAGACATGAGACTAAAACCCTGGTAAGATGTGCTCTGAAAGAGGGGACAGTAATGAGGTTCAGTTGGTTGGGTAAATACAGCGCTTTATTGGAATATTTGTGGCAATGCAAATTCCTACAAACTTGTACAAAATAATGTGTTTTGGAAGAGAAAATAGTACCAGCTCAGTCAAGTGCATGAATCCTTCATGTTTTTAGCAAATGATGTCCTCAATAACCACCACAAAACCTTCTGAAGTTTATTTGCAAAGTGCTTCAACGTTGAAGATTCAGCACAGGTCAAGAAAACTGATGTATCTGCATGCATAGATTTTACTCTGAAGAAGGAAGAGTTTGTCAGTGGCTTCTGCTCAAGACCGACAGATTAGGCAATCAAACCAACAGGACAGCCCTTGGTGTATGCTCTGTGTGCACCAGCTGGGCACTGTAGCAGTTTAAATATTTGTATCATAAAATAAATGAAAGAAGAAACCACAATATGCATCAGTGAAATGAAATACCCATGCTTCTAAGTCCAAAACAAACAATAATTTAATAAAATTTGGTTTAGTTATAATTATTCTCATAAATTTTTCCTGTCTGGAACATGTAGGGCAAGTGAAAATTCTGACCAACAAAAACCCCCCAAAACCCAAACCAATCATAACAGCAAGCTAATAATATTATCTCAGCATCTTTACAACACCTTTTTTCCTTGAAGAAAAGTATGTAAGAGTATAGTCTGGAAAGAATTTAAGAGCTTGGTGAACAAATCAATTGATCTGGATTGTAAAGTTAACTGCTGGTGTTACTAAGATCTGAACACATAGAAAAGCTACCTGATACAGACAAGTGTGGAAACCAGCAGGATATCTCATGCTTTTCCTGTAAGTCAAACATGGGAAAATTGGCTCTGCTATGTTTTTTCCACCTCACAAGCTAGAATAGTTTAACTTCTGACTTAGAATTGAAGGCAGTAGTTGAAAATGTGAACTTGACATTTTAAATAGTAGAGGCAGCTGCCAAACACATCCCTTTACTCTATTTTCTTGCTTGAAGGTGGAGTGTGTAAGCTCAGGGTTATAAAAGAATAAAATAGAGGTGCACTAGTTCAAACAATATTTTTATTACTGCTACCTGAATTTTCAGTCTGACTAGGTATTGCCTGGAGGAGGTTGAGGAGTGCAAAGGAGCATTATTCTGGTAATGCCCTTAATCCACTGCCTCTATAGCTGATCTATTTCAGTTATAGACTGAAAAATATATAAGTGAAGTTGGTCTTTTGAACTATCAAACCTATTGACAACACTAGACATTTATGTTGACTATAAGACTAATCAAATATATGATGAGGAAGTCACATCACGATAATGGTATTTGAAGGAAAATTCAGGTTATTAATAGTGGTTACAAACTAGGAAGACATACTTTAAAAGGTCATAGATTGATTCCCCATTGACATATTAGTATTCTCAATGTATGCTAATGTTCACCAAAATAGTACTTTGGACTTAATTTGGGCTTAGTAATGTCACCTTTGGACCTGGTGGTACAGAAAGTATGAAGAAAAGGACAAGGGAAGCTTGCACTCATGAGAAATAATTCAGAAGTATAAAAATAAGTGTAAAAAAGGAGAGTGGGATGTAATTCTACTTTTGCCCTGCTATATGCAAGTCTAGGTCAAATATTGGTATAATTGCACTGATATGGGTAGAACTGCTACAGATATAATAGATCTTTGTATAGTGAAGAAAGACAGTGAGATTTCTCTCCTATTGTTCTGCATATAGATAGCCTGTATCCATTTTTTTTAAATAAAAGCACTTAAGCAAAAATTATTTAAAGGTGATACTGTGCTTCTGTAGCACCTGAAGATATCAGTTTAAGGCCACTTTACCTCTGAAAGGCACCAGCCATACAGTGCATTACTAGATTTTTTCTATATTGTAGCCACATTTTGGATCTGGTTTACATGGCCCAGAGAAGCCCATGCCAAGGAGGAAAAGAAAGGTGATGTAGCTGCTTCAAATCCCTGACAAATTTACTCTGTATTACATGTATATAATTAAATTCTCTTAATTTTCATGAGTGATTGCATTCCAGAAAAGCATTGCTTGTTTTTGTTCTGTACTTTCATTGCACATGATTTTAAGAAAGGTTTTCATAAAATATAGTATCTAAAGAGTACTGCATTCAGGAAAAAGTGTGGGAATTTGCCTGTTCAAATTAATTAATGAATTTTAAGTCTTTTTAATAAACAGAAGAACCTACATATTTTCTGACTCTGTTCACTCCAAAAGGCACAAATATTGTGTTGAAGCCTCCTATTGCCGTTTATGTCAGATGTTGTAATTTCATTGTTAAGTATCCTAGATTGCCACAATAATTGCTTTCAGTAGTTCTGTTAATGCACAGTCATTCTTGAAAGGTATACAACAGCAGAGTTATTTGTGTGCTTTAAAATGGAGGGCTGGAGAGTTTCTGCATGGAGCTATGCTGCTATAATTCCTGCTGCACCCTGCACTGGTGAGGCCAGACCACAAAATCCTGTGTTCAGTTTTGGGCCCCTCACTACAAGAAAGACTTGAGGTGCAGGAGAATGTCCAGAGAAGGGCAACAGAGCTGGCTAAGAGTCAGGAGCATGGGTCTTGTGGGGAAAGGCTGAGGGAACTGGGTCTGTTTAGCCTGGAGAAAAAAGAAGCTCAGAGTGGACTTTATCAGTCTCTTCAGCTGTAGAGAAACCTGAAAGGAGGTTCTAGCGAGGTGTGGGTCTGTGTCTTCTCCCAGGCAACAAGGGATGCAACAAGAGGACATGGTCTCAAGTTGCACAAAGGAAAGCTTAGATTGGATATTAGGAAAAAATTCTTCACTGAAAGAGTCATCAAGCATTGGAATAGGCTGCCCAAGGAAGTGGTGGAATCACCATCATTGCAGGTATTTGAAAGATGGGTATGTGTGGCACTTGGGAAGGTGCTTTAGGGGTGGACTCGGCAGTGCTGGGTTAATGGTCGGACTTGATGATTTCAGAGGTCTTTTCCAACTAAACGTTTCAAAGAATTATACTGTATGTAGCCACATTCCTTATGGGAAAAAGCTGTAAAAGGAAAAGCAATTTTTCAAGATTTCATTACATGTAAAACAAGCAGTGACAAATTATTTAGTTTATGCCTGCTGCAGTGCTCAAATCAGTCTACGCTTGCTCATTTCTCAGTTTAAGCTTTGCAAGACTAATCTTTCCTGCTCTTTCCTATTTACTGGAATCTCAAAGAGAGTGGTAATTGATTACAATATTACAAGCATTTGAAAGGGCATGATACAAGTTTTGCTACTTGTTCTGAAAGCATGACCTAGCAACAAGTATTAACACAAAGTTCCAAAACCCTAGAATATTTTTACGTATTTGCGTGTGTATATGTATATAGAGTGTTATTTTCTATGTTGGGTGTATATAAAACAACACAACAGGTCTACTTTCACAACTTAAATACTCAAACTACTGCTGGACAAATAAATATTTAAATGTTTCAAATCCGTCCAAATCTGTTCAAATCAAATACAGTAACTATGTAGCTCTGATTTTAGAATTGTAGTCCATAACTGTTGTGACAGTCCTGTTTCATATTCCCTGATTTTCCTAAGTGTATAAGTGGAATGAATATTGTGATATGTATGTAACAAACGGGTTTTTTTCAATTTATAAACCATTGTCAAATCCCAAAAAGATATTTAGCAGGATACAATCTCTGGATCCAGTCTGAAACTTATCTTTGTTGAATACATAGGACTTTTTTCCAGTATGTGCATTAACAAATTATTTTACTGGGAAGAGGCCAAATTTGTTTGCTGCAGCCAAGGACTAAGGTGGGTTTGGATGAATGAAATTAAAGAACACATAAAGGAAGTCTTATAATGTTCATAGCTAATGAATATCTCTGCTGCAAATTCAGTATTAAGTGCAGATTACAACTGCAATGGTTCTTGGGGGAATTCAGGAGGATATTGCATCTTATGGGGGATGCTAATTTAAAAGAATGACTGGTAAGGATGCATTTAATAACCATTAGAAACTGTAGTGTACATTAAGAGGCAAGGGAGAGAGTACTGTCTGATGTGATACAAATGGAGAGTAGCAGTTTTCATAAGGAAGTATCTGAGATTGCCATGACTTTTGGAATGGACACATGCAATTTTGATTTATAACCAGTATCTACTGTGAAGTGATTATTTTCCTTGTCAAAATTGAATTGATAGGAGCCTTACTTGTATCTGGCTGTTTTAAAAGAACTGGAACCAGTCCTCTCCTATCTCATTAATTTACTGAGTAGAAAACGAGGCTTACAAATAGTTTAAAATGGAGGAACAAGGTGGGTAAAATTCTCCAGTAACTTCTCTGCAACTGAAACAACATTTTGTATCATTTAAACTGTAACTGTACTTCTGTGCGTAAGTTTATCTATCAAGCATGGTACATATGTATTCTGTGAGTGTGTTTGTACATGTGTTTGTGTATAAGGTAAGAGTATGTGTGAGACAGGGAGGCGTTTCTAGCCCTAAAAAGAAATAAGCTTCCTGATGCTTACTTTGATTCTTTTCCTCTTTTAAAAATGCCAGGTTTTCCTTTGCCATTCTGGATGCTTCAAGATGGGTGGTGTTTGAGCGAAAGAGTGGGAGAGTTTTGGGAGGATGGGCTGGTGTTGACAACTTACTAATGAAATTTCAGCTTTAAAACTCATCGAGGATTTCTGTGAGATAATATTCTGAAAAAAAAGTTTCTCTTAGCATGACATTTTAAATATAATATCTTACACTTATATAGCACCCACCTTCTCAAGGAGCTAGTATTTTTCAGATCCTGATTTAATTAGCCACCAAATATACCTACAATGTTACTGAACAGTACCATTCCCATATAGACGTGATGAGAGATATGCAAGGAGATAAAGATTCTATATTGCATTAGGATTAATGGCTCACCTCAGGTTACCTTCTGCACAAGAGAATACATAGGAGGAAATATTGAGAAGGTGTATGATATCTCATCTGCTTTTGGTTACTTACTGGATGCTGAAAATTATCTCCTGGTTCTTGGTAATTGTCTATAAACTACAGAAATAGTAATAGGACCAATCTACAGTGTGGTGGACAGAGTGCAGTGCAGGGATTGCATGGACTTCCTGCAGGTCCTCCCCAGCCTGGGGGATCACATCTGGGAGTTACTCAGCCAGAAGGCCACAAGAAAGCTTTTGAATAAAAACACACTCTGCTTTTGATCACTAAATGTGTTGGGCCAGAAAAATAGAATGGGGACTAAGGGCAATTTTGTGTGCAAGAGTGACTGAGGTTATAGCCAGGACTGGACCCATATCAGGGTAGTAGGTGTGTAAATTTTGATACATCCCATAGGGATAGACAAGAGCAGGGTGAAGCTATGGAGGTATTCTTCTAGGCCAGTGTGGTAACAGCTCTGGGCATTGCCATAGTTTTGGTGTTCCTTGTGGATGAAACTAGAGATATCACTGGTTGTTTTTTCCTCAGAGAAGTAGTCAAGATTTTCGTTAGTCTTTGGCTGACGGTGCTTAGATTAAGTTGCATTCAACTCTATGAGCACACCAGCTTTTAGTCGACCTCTGCCTTATCTTTTGTATTGAATATGTTGTTATCTCCACTTAAGTGATTCTGCAAGCTTTTGAGAGATATACAGAATGAGAATTAGGACTTGATTTTCCTCACTGCTGAGACTAAGCATTTAGAGCATTTCCTCCCCCCTGCTTGAAGTGTTTCCCTTTGTCATCAGGATACAGTTCAACTCAAGCCAAGAAGATAGAGATGGGTGAAACCACATAGATTTGCCTTGGAAGAGCAGTTTCAAATGTGAAAAGCTTTACAGGAGCTTAGTCAAATTCCTCAGTTCATTAAAATTAATTTGGAAGTCTCAAGAGGATCATCAGTCTTCTTTACGACTTCTGGCACTCCCTGTATCTAGTTAAGGTCCAGCCGTTGCAAACATAGGCCAGATTCCCAGACTGCTGAAATACGTTTCATCGGCTTCCAGGCCTGCTTGATATACCAGAGTCCCAGCGTGTGAAAAAAACAATGTTGAAAGCCAGCTAAATGAAGCGATTTGAATGTGCTTATTCAGGGCAGTTTGGTTTGTTTGTTTGTTTGCTTGCTTGCTTGCTTTTCACTTTGAACAGCAGAGACCAGGCCACTTCTTTTTAATCTACTCTTCTTTTAGACAAAGTGGCCTAAGCCTAGCTATGGCAGCTTAATGCTAAACGCCAGATTCACCCCTGTGGGCAGTGTAGTGTAGCAGAAACATTTAGAGGCAGACAGTGGATTGTAGCACAAGGAGGGTACCACAGACTCTATTCAGTCCAGGGAAGCAGCACACAAGCCTGGGGACCACAGAGGGAACTGGACTATAGAAGGTAGGCTGGCATGAGAAAGAGCCTGGGGCTTGTTCTTTGCCTTTGTCTGAACTTTCTGAATTTACCATTTTGGTGGATTTAGGTGGGAAAGCTTTGGTCGACATTGGCTCAGTTCTTTGCCTTCATTTCCCTTCTGGGGAAAAAAAGTTAGGCCAGAAACATGCAGTATCCTTTAGAGGTCCAGCAGATGTATAATAGTATGGTATAGAATGTGATATGAGTGTGTATACATGGGATGTGTTCACACATATATGTGTATGCCTGTATAAATAATCCTGAGTCTGTCCCATTTTATCAATCTGTCTCAATATTTAAAGGAAATTAGAGGTCTCAGTCCTGGTGATTTCAGTAAAAGTTGGGCTTTTGCCAATGCCTTCTGGGAAGTGGGATGTTTCAGCATTCTGTGAATATATAGCTATAATGTGCTTCTAACTTAAGGTAATCTGGAGCCAAGTTTAATCAGATACACATTAGTGAATGGAATGCGCTTTCCAAATAATGAAATTCTAGTTGGACCACTCAGTGCAAGATAAGAAAATCAGAGCAGATGCTACTAAAGCAAAGGTGGGAGTTGAGGGCAGAAACTGCCAAGAAAGAGTAAATCTGTTTTGCAGAAAACCCACTGATTTTTAGTCAGTGTCTCTTTCTTTGCATGCCATCTCTCTGCAACTAATTTTCCCTTAGGAAGTTGTAAGGTCACATTGACGTGTATGTTCAAACTATGTGGTCAGGAAAGAAAAAAAAAAAGATAAAAATGCATTTGAAAAAAACTTAAATAGTTGGTACAAAAGGAACAGATTTTCTACAGTCTTTGTAAAACTTAAATTCAAAAGCAAATTAAAAGAGTGAATGATGATCTTTATCTTGACCTGGGCTTTCAGTGCTTCACAAATATATTATGCCAGTCTTTGGTTTGGTTTAGAGCTTACACAACAATATGGAAGAAAGAATCACAGGTCCTTAGAGACACCGTTGATCATTAATGTATTTTACAAGGAAAATATTCTTTTGTAGAGTTCTTTTTGGTCTTTTTGCTTTCATGTCCATCTTGACAAGGACAAGATGGAAAAACAGAATGTTTGAAGAAAATCATTCATAAATATATCTCAAAATCAGAATGTTTTTACCTTCCTTTCAAGGCATTTATACCACAAAATAGGAGCATTAATTCTTCAGTTAAAAACAAAAAATTGTAGTGCATTGAATTAATGAATGTACCGAGAGATCTTTATTACCTTTATGTGCCTGGTATAAGTTAGTTAAAAGCAGATGGGATTCTCTGGTGTACAGTTAGCCATATTTGACAGACATGTCAGTTCAAATGAATTTAGTTAGTTGTGTTTCAAATGTCAGTAAAAGGCAGAGGGTTTCTAATTAGAAAAAGAATCAAAGTATTCCCTGGGGAAATACGGCAAGGCAAAACGGCATCCTTGGAGGCACTGATGTCTTTTCAATAAATAAAGTTGCCCTGCCATGGCAGTGGGACTCCATCCAAGCACTGGATGATGTGGTTCCACCTTCCTCTTGCTTTTGTCTGCCCATGGCTTATTTTCTCTTGACTCTCCCTGTGGTTCTAGTGCTCTGTGATCCTCATGAAGCCTTTTCAGCAAGCTAAGATGACAGAAAACAAACCAAAATTAAATGAGAAAAGTATGGATAATTGATGACCTGTATGACATGTCAAAAGAGCTTAGCACAGACTCAGCCATGTTCAGGAGTTGGTGTGAAGGACCGGGTTGGTTTGCACAGCCAGGATTTGTGGATGGTGGGCATCAACAGACATGTTGACAATGCAGGCATTCCTAAAGCCATGGCTTTAATTGCTTTTTTGAAAAGACCCTCAAAGCACAAGGTCACATTTGTGGTATAGCTCTGTACGTGCAAACTGGAGGCATTGAAGTAAATGTGAGCACAGAAATGGTGGACAGTAGCAGGAAACCTTCCAGATCATTATAACTCTCCTCTTGCATGAAGAGATATTTTGAGAGAGAAAAGAAATGCTGCCAGAAGCAAGCATATCAAAGCCCCTAGAAAAACAATGGAATTGAGCACCCTTGGAACTGACAGTCATCTTAAAAAGGTGCTTCACTTCCTTCAAGTGTTTCTTTCAAAGACCAGTTCTCAAACTTAATTAATATTCCTAAGTCATAAAAGACCTTCTCTGACATGAAAAATGGTGAAAGACATGTAGAAAGCAAATGTGTTACCTTAGCTACCTGTTTGGGGTGACATTTTAAATACAGAAAATAAAGTTGACAGAATTATAGTGACCTTTCAGCCTGAACAAATAAAATAACATCTGCCAAAACTAAATGGCTGCCTCTAGCTGTAGGAAATTATATGCATCTTTGAACACTAATACACAGGTCTTTGGTAGAGTTAGCTTTAGTAATGCTTACTAGGCCTTAGAAATTTATTTTGCTGCAGAGCATAGAAGGCTGAAAATTCCAGGAATATGGTGCAAGTGCCAAGGGACCCACAGGGCCTGGCTGTGAGTGTGGGGAAGACATCTGCATAGTCTTCCATCCTCTTAACCCACCACAGGTCCCTTGTTTTCTTCGGAGCACCCAGAAGGAGCTGTTCAGTATATCTTTGTATCTTTTCTTTATCTTCCTTATACATGCACAATTCTGTGTATAGAAGCAGTCTTATGAGTTATATTACCTCTTTTTGAATTTCCTCTGGAAACCAAGGGCATATGTGTGTCCTGGAAGCCAGCAGCAATCAAACAGATTGCTATTAGAAAGGAAACTGGTCGGTCTAAAAAGGGAAAGCTTCTCTTTAAAATATTCTGCATAGGGGGAAAAAAAAAAAAGTAACTGCAAAAATTACTTTTTTCTGCTTCCCCAGGTTCTTCTGGTCTTATCTATACCAGCAGATAAAGCAAGTTCTTAATTGTGTTCTTAAAAAGCTAAGAGCAGTTTACAGTTTATACTGCCTCCTTTATCAGGCGCATTTACATCCCTATCCACCTTCACCTCAAATACTCCTTAAATTCAGAACGATCACAAATGTGGAAAACCCAGTTCTGCTCTTGGATGACTGGGATCCACAGAGGAAGGAAATGTCAGGGAGATGGTGATATTTTACCTAGCTAACTTAGAAGGCAAGCAGCTCCCATGAATTGCAACTGTAATTAGCCAAAAATACTGAATTTCTTAATGGTTTCCAGAGGTTAAAGGAAGTTCATGCAATTTGCTGTCTATATTAATATGAATGGTTTTCATTTTAAGCAAATAATGCTAAACAGCCTTATAATTATTATTATTAATAGTTTTATTATTATTAGTGTTATGTATAACTTCAGTTACACTTAGGATTTTGAGAGCATTTTTATTCACTATGCCAAAAGCTAGGAAGACATATATCACATCTTCCTTGAAAAAAATCATAATCTGTAAAGTCTAGGCTGAGAATCAGACTTGTAGCATGTGGCATTTTGGAGATGGAGTGTCAGTCTAAATAAGGAATTTCATCACTGGCATCTGTCATATGTCTGAGGGACTTTCAGTGGTAGGCATGGTTAGTTAAAAGATCTATCTTCTTCCTAAACCTATTTCTTTTATATTTTGTTTTCTTGTAAGCTTTCATTTTTTTTTTCACCAATGTTGTACTTGCAAACCTGACCATAAATCCTGCCATACTAATCTCTTCTTAGTTTTCGTATTAAGCTTCCACGGTGAAATGGCTGGCCTAGTACATGAAAGGAGAGCAGTGGATATTTTCTACGTGGACTTGAGCAGGGCGTTTGACACTGTCTCCATAAGATCTTCATAGAGAGGCTGGTGAAGCATGGCCTGAAGAAGCATCTGGTGATGTGGATTGAAAAGCGGCTGAACAGCTTGTGTCAAAGGGCTGTGACAGTGGCATGAAATCTATTTGGAGACTGCTAGCAGTGAATTCCAGGGGTCAATGTTGGCTCTGCTCCTGTTTAGCATCTTGAGAAGTGATGATCGTGATCTGGATGATGGGGCAGAGTGTATCCTAGGCAAGTTTACTAGTGTCACAAACCTGGGAGGAATGGCTGATACATCAGAGGGTCTTCTGTAGGTTGGAGAAATGAGCTAACAGGAACCCCACAAAGCTCAAAAAGGAGAGTGCAAAGTTCTGCACCTGGGGAGGAACAACCCCATGCACCAGTATGTACTGGGGACCACTCTGCTGGAAGGCAACTTGTCAGAAAAGGACCTGTGGGTCCCAGTGAACCCCAAGTTGAACATCTGCCAGCAATGTGTCCTTGCTGCTAAGAAGGCTGGTGATGTCCTGGGCTGCATTAGAGTGCTGCCTGAAGGTCGAGGGAGGTGATCCTACTCTTCTACAAATATGCTTAAGAGACAAGAGCATCCCTCTTCTGAGGAAAGGCTGAGAACTGGGACTGTTTGGCACAAAGAGATGGCTCAGGGATGGTCTTACACATCTGGACAGAGGATGCAAAGAGGACAGAGGCAGGCTCTTTCCAGTGGTGGCTTGGCTGGTGTCTGGACTAGAGGCAATGGGCACAAAATGAAACTCAGGAGGTTCTCACTGAACATTGGGAAACACTTTGACTGTGAGGGTGACAGAGCATTTGCACAAGTTGCTCTGGAACATAGTGGAGTCTCCAACCCTGAAGATATCCAAAAGCTGTCTCAATATGCTCCTAGGCAACCTGCTCTAGGTGATGGCTCACCTTGATCAGATGACCTCCGGAGGCCCCTTCCAACCTCAGCCATTCTGTGATTAAGATTGCAATGGAAGGGTGAAGCAGATCACACTAAGTTTGCCAGTTTCAATGGGTATACCATGGAGAAAGTAAGGTTTGGATACCTGTCATAGCTCTTTTAACCTTCATTGTGCTTAGGGGGATGTTTTCTGCCAAGGTGCTAAGGGATAGTGCCAGATGCTTTGTGGAGAGCAGGTGTTCCCTCCAGAAATCCCAAAAGAGCCTTCTAGCTCTGGCATTTCCCTGCTCACCCAGGTGAGGAGCAGATGGCCCTATTGTTCCTGGCAGGCCCTGTTCAGTCTTACCATCTTGAAAGCTTTTCTGTTCTACATTGGGCTCTTAATTTTACCAATTTTCAATGTGGCAGTGAGTTCAGACATGATACTGGAAGTGTCATTCTTGCTTATACATATACGCATATCAGTTTGGGACTTGCAGCACACAGATTTTATGTTTGTTTGGTTGTATTTGTAGCATTTCAACAGTACGGTCTCCCAAGCTTTACAAGTCTTCTGTCAGATGTTATATCCTTCCCTGTTGGAATAAGATGCATAAACTGCAGGGGAATGACAAGATTATACATATGCATATGTATGCAAATATGGTTGTGTTTTGTATTGTGAAACTGATCTTACATCCAGCTAAAAATAGTATTTCAAAAATGTTCATAGGCCAAACCTTAGCTGAACCTTTTCAAATCTTTCCTCTGTTCCTGCCACAGCAAAAGAAAAACTTTCTTAATTCTGGTTTCATGCATGTGTAATCTCTGTTTTCTTTTCTGAATAACTTTGGAAACAGAATGGCTGTTGAATTCAGACTTAGTCTCAGCATTTGTTATAAATTCATGCCCTTTGATATAAGCCATTCCTTGAAGCATTTTTTCTTGAAGGCATTTTACTATCCTTCAATGTTTCTTGGACTTTGTGCTAATTTTTAAGATGGAATGTCAGAGAACTCCAGTTAGACTAAAAATGGTAGATGTCTAATGACCACAGTTTGCTTTCAAGTCCTAAATGTAATTGCTGTCTTGCCAGCTGTCATGGTTTAGCTCTGGCTGAATGCCAAAGCCCCCATGAAAGCTGCTCCCCCCCCTCAGCCGGACAGGGGAGAGGAATTTCTCCAAGATGAAATAAGGATACTGAGAGAGAAAGAAAAACCCTCTAATTAAAACATTCTAAAACAGGCTCAAAACTTAAAAAGTGATAAGTGAATTTATTACAGAGTTAAAGGAGTAAGTAAATCTTTCTCTTAAAACACTCTTTCTCTTCCCTGCCCCCCCCAACAGCCCTCCCTCCTTCCCTTAGAAAGTAAGGAGAACC